>JAUMTS010063902.1:0-10765 GCA_032273385.1 Ophiopholis aculeata | reverse complement strand
GCAATTAATACTTATATGGTATAATGTTAATTTCAACATGATTTAATGGTAAGCATGGGCATATGTGGCCTAGGGGCACAACTCTTTTCATTAAAACGTGATTTGATGTTTCTTGTCCCATAAATGGATAAATAGACAGGAATACATTTGTTAGTTCCTTGTTAGTGGTATTATTACAATTGCACTAAAAAGCCATATTACATTTACAAGCTTTAACATCTAAAATCGGGCAAGAATGTGAAGAAAACTTAGCATACTAAAATGTTTTCCTGGGTGTATAAAGCTTACCACCTTGTGGACAAGAATGAGGAAAGTGTAAACAAATTAAAGTCTTACCACCCTGAAGTAGTGCTTTTAATACACCTATTCACACAAAATGAGAGAAATCACAAAATTTCATTTTTTGAGCTATAACGTTCCAGACCATGTTTAGACTATAAGATGGTCTCAGATCATAGCCTCCTTTTTGTGCAATTTGACACCCCACATTTTGATATTTTGTATTTATGGTCCAAAATGGACCAAATCATGACAGTTATACTGATATGAATCATGTCATTGTTCAATTCAAAATTCAATTCAATATTTGTGGCCACCAGGAAGCGAACAAAAGGCTATGTATGTTCAACAAATTCCTTTGTTTTTTAAGAGGCTAACTGGGCAATATATCAAAACAAGATTTGCAGGCTTTACAGCCGATTTGTGGTGGGTGATTACAAATGCCCTTTTTGTGTCCGAACGGATCTCATAATGTAACAGACATGGTAGTTGGTCTGATTGTCTACCGGGAGTGTTTCACTAGGATTGTAAACCACTTTAAACAAGAAAATTAAGGATGATCTGATTACTAAAGTAGCCCCCCAAAAAAGGAAAACTATCATTTTGAGGGTAGCAATCAATTGAATTGTGCAAGGTTTTACAAGCCAGACTTGGGCAAAATACTTAAATACGTACAGATAGATTACTGTTGCAGTGCAAGAGAAATGTATGAGTTCATTCAAATTTAACAAACCTTCAAAACATGTCAAATTTGCTTACACTATGAACCCTGACCATGCTCAATCATACAAACTCCTACAGAGACTAAGTCCAAGAACGCCACACCCCAGGGATTGCGCAATCGCCCGAGCCTATATATCTTTACTCAAGGAAAGGCTGTCTTGTCCGACAGTCCGGAGTGGTGTGCAGCCTCTGTCTCTCGCCCTGCATGCGGGAAGTCCTGGGTTCGATGCCTGGCCCACGCAGGTGATGTGCACACATTTTTGTTCCCCCCTTCCTTCTTTCTTGAGGGGATAGTTTCCGTACTACATTCCCCATGCCCACTGCAGGTGGGTTAGGGTTAAATAAACAACTTAATTAATTAAAGGTTATATTTGACTGTATCCAACAGCTATATATTTGAAGGCAACACTTAGCTGAATGAATGTTCGTATGATTTAAACTTGCGTAGCATGAAATACATCTTGGCATGCAGATTACATGTTGTTACATTCATGAGTTAAAATATTTTCTAGATACAAATGTTTCCAGCACATTTGCAGATGATTCATTAATAGCATCATCAACAAGTATTTGTATTAAACCATTTGAGAAAGAGGCACAGAACTCCTCCATAAACAGTCTTTATCACATTTGATTCTACTTTAGCCAGACCAAATAGGCTTGACATAATGGTGAAAGTGTACATCGGAAATGGATGAAACTAATAATTTTCACCAGTTGCGAAAAATCTCCTCCATTTGCAGTTGATTAGTGATATCCATTTCTGATTGAATTTTGCTCCAACCACCACTGTGAAGCTGATTCTGTCTTTTTGTAAAGCCCTGCAATCTTTGTGGCGCGCTATACAATTGCTTGGTTGTTGTTGTCAAAGTTCATGCGCTACGCATCCTCAGTATCTGGTTATCTCTATTCCTGATAGTGGCCTTTTAGTATTAAGTGATCTGGTACTGGCTCTGGTAGCTCGTGCTGATGAACGCTCACTTGACGTCCTTACAAGGGGCTGAAATGAAAACAGACGATAGGATAGTCATTATTATTTTTTCAACATGCTGTTCTAGATTCAGAGGACAATTTGAGCATACGAGGGCCTAGTAAACTTTTAAAGTTTCTGAGTACTGTACCTTAAATGTTGTTTCAAAAAGACGACAATTTAAATTACTACAGAAATATTACACAGTTGATGGTTTGATCAAAGTTTAAATTATGTTTTCAGCATGTTCTGACCTCACAAGCTATGTTAACCCTAACCCTTATAAAACTCACTAAATATCACCGGCACTAAGTTCAAATACGTCACAAACGGCGATTGCGCAATCTTCCGAGCCTATCTATACGCACGGAAAGGCTTTTTTCTCCACCCCTTCCTTCTTTCTTTGGGAGATAGTCTCTGTACCACCTTCCCCACACCTGTGATTCAGGGTTAGGGTTAATACAACTACATGCCTCTGAAAAGGTATCATTTTCATTGTTTATGAATGATAGAGTCCAATATCAGTCTAAATGACTGAATGCAGGCGAGGTCTTAACTCTTACAGCTTTGTTATGGTCCCAAAACTTGATTATTAATAAGTCAAAATTCAAATTGATAAATGTTAGCATATAAACTATCGTGTACTTTAAAATACAGAGTAAATTCACTGCATCCAGTTTCATTTTGGGTATCAGACGTTTTTATCATCAACATAATAGGAGATGTTGCTCGATCTGAACGCCACCAACGACTGGACGAAATCTTTATTTTGTTACCGCACATTCGGGAAATCAGCACAATTGTTTACAAGAAAACTCTGTCAGGCGTATGCTGTATGAAACCCGCGTATTTATAACAAGCGCAAGCTGAGCGCGCAGGATTGCGTTAAGTTTCGAGGGCGTATTGCATGACAGAGTTTTCTTGTAAACAACTTTGCTGATTTCCCGGATGTAGCTAGTGCAGGTAAAAAAATCAAGATTTCGTCCAGCCATTGGTGGCGTTTAGATCGAGCGACACTCCTATTATGACTGACCTACAGCATATGAGTACATTTGCTATTATTTTTTTAGCAACAGGTAATTTGATCTTTAACACAAAATGACTGACTTGCAGCGTTTGCGTGCATTTGTCATGATTTTTGAGCATCAGGTGGTTTGATCTTCAACACAATTATGACTGACTTGCAGCGTATGCATACATTTGCCATTGCAGTGTTCACAGAGTCTAGACATGTTTTATTATATTGAGCAGTTAGATTATATTTGCTGTTTGTTACATTATATGGCTAAGAAATGTTTTGCTGTACAATACATTCTATGCATATGTTTCTAAAACTATGAACAAATATGGCATTTACTTACTAGATCATTAATTAATTAATCAATTAATCTACTCAATCTCATTAATATTTAAGTTATTATAAAATAATCATAACTACCACCATTTCATCATGTTAATGCCGGAAAATAAATTCTTTTGCCTATTTTGCCAATTGATGAAATTGAGTTTGAATGTTAGTTTTTAATTTTAATTTTTAAATATCACCTCTGTGTTCTCTCTAAGGATGTTTGTTTGGCATGTTGTAAGTGCTTGTGCAAAGTTCACAAGTTTGGCATGTGCACAATTTTAGGATAAAATAATTGTTTCCCAATATTCTAAAAAGAGCTAATTTGTCCCAATAGTTTATAAACATACAGCCATATATTGAACACTGGTCAGATTTCGTAGCATCTAAGGAAAGTTCCATTTCATTCTGGCATCAACATGAAGATATGCAGCAGAGCACGTTTAACAATGTTAACACAATTGTCAATATCAGAAAGTTAGCTTATTGATGTTAAATAACATTATTTAAATGGTTTTATGAAAAAAATAGCTCTACAAAAAATAAGGTTTCCTAGGAATGTTTTATAACAGCTCATACATACAATGTACATAATTATACACAATGTACGGTCTATTTTAACTGATAGACAAAATAACAAGCTGCAAATTAGGAACTGCTGAAAAAATACCAGTTATACTGATACCAATTTGGAATATTTTCCATGTGTGATTATCTCAATTCTGGTATCTGAGTTGAGATAATATCCTCGATGAAGGATCACCCATACATTTTACACTGTAGTGAAAACATTGTACTTGCATAAAATATGCTGGTACATTAAACATTTCAGCACATGTGAAAATTAACCAAGTTGAAAGCAATAACCTCACAAACATAGGATTTCAGAAGTACACAGATCTGGGTCTGGACTCACAATAGAGAACACTTGATATAAATTGGTGCAGTAAATGGGATTTTTGTGCAAATAAACTAACAATCATGAGATACTATGTGATGACTGATGATGACAGTGTATTTTATGAATGGCATACTTCCGAAGATGATTATGTCAATGGTAGTAATCAAATTATGTCAATCATGAACATAATGATGAAAATAATGATTTTATGAACAATATGACACTACACTGATGATGAAAATGATAACTGATATGATCACTACAATAATCAACATGTGATAAAACACTACCAGCGGAATTCTTTCCCTCACACGTTGACAGGCAAGGGGTTCATGGATTGCTTAATTGAACTTATGCTCTTAATTTTACATCCTCATGAACCCATCTGATGAAGTGAGTTCACAACATTAATAACTATGTCAGTAATGAAACATTTTGTGTAAGAAATAAAGACAATATACTTAATTACTGTGTCAACAGAACAGTTTATATGTTTGAGTATGTGAACTAAAAGCAAATATGTGTTTAGAAACATGGTGGTTGGTGGAACTGCTGTACATCAAATCAAATCAAATCAAAATCAAATCAAATTGTTTCTTAAAATCTGACAGTTAAACTCAACTGAAATTAATAACTGCATGATATTTATAAAAAAATATTAATTTGAACATGTGAACTAAAATAAAATCATTGTTTAGAAAAATAACAGTTGGTGGTATTGCTGTTAATCAAAATAAAATAAAATCTTTCTCCAAATCTGACAGTTAAACTCACCAGATATTTATTTGAGATATAAACTAAAATAACCAAAATCAAAATTTTGTTTAGAAACATGATGGTTGGCGATCATAATGTTAATCCAAATAAAATAAAGTCTGTCCGAGGACAAATTTGACATCAAACTCACCTGAAGAAAAATATTTCTTTATTTTCAACTGGACTTTGTTCTATAGGACTTAACTCAGGTTCTGTCTGTAAGGATGCAACACAATTTCAACAATTTTGATTCTTACCAACAAAGATCCTAAAAAATAGTATCATTATCAACCTGTAATAGTCACTGTCATATGGTGTCTTTTACTCTCCTTGCTAAACAGGATTTAGCAACATAAATTCTTTCTCTATAAAGCACCGCCACCTGTTTCCAGCAGTCAATGAATTTGTGTTTGGCTAGTGCAGTGAGTAATATAGTATCCCAACCACCAGCCTGTTATATTCATATCAAATACCAACCCCATTCAAGCTGCGGATGTCTATGGTATGGTAATACATTATGGGTATATATATACATAAATTGAGATTAACATGCATGATACAACCAAGCAACTTGAACACTGATAAGTTTGATAGTTGAAAACTTGACTCAAGAATTGAAATAATTGATAAATAAATCAGCATCAAGTATTATAAGTACTACTTCTAAAATTGAGTATATGTGATTAAATATTGCAATGCTAGACATATACGCTAGATATACATGTATAGCAATACTTTTAAAAAGTTAAATCCACCGCCATTTTCAAACTGGTGACATCAACACAATGTACAGTTAATGTTGTCAACGTACAGAGGACATCAACATACTGAGGACATAACAAACATAATGAGGACAATGAGGACAGTCAGATGGATTGATGTTATAATGTAAGAATGTTACCTGCAGCACTTTTGCCCTTTGTTTTGGACCTGGTTTTCTTTGTAGTGGGATTAGGCTAAATTAATGGAAATAAGTTAAATTGAAAATTGGAATAATAAGTTAATTAATAAATAAGAGTTGGGCGTCACACATTGGAATATAGGTGTTAATTAATAAAATAGAAGAGTTGGAAGAAGTATTTGGGTCCACCTATTCATCAACTTTGTGAAAGAATAAATGCACCATTCAACACTGTATAGCACAGTACAATTGTGCTCAATTCTGTCATCATTTGAAGAATAAGTGGCAGGGGTTTCCAAAGAGCATCATAATTATAAAGGTACATGTATAGAAGAATTTGTTGGAAAATAAATATTCAGTTTAAATACTAAGCAAGGTTAAAGTTTGTTACATCGTACCAAAGCCATGGCATAATTACATGTGCAAGTAAAGTCAACAACTCATAACGCCCACGTAACTATTGGTAACGACTGCATGTTAACTATTACTCCACTGCAAAGATGAAGTATGGAAGAAATAAATGGATTGGAAGTAATATTTTTGCCAGACAGACCCAAGATGCAAACCAGCATTAGCCAATTCAACATGGCTTTGATAGTAAAAATATTATAAAACTCCATCAAATTCTGTACCTTTTACATATTTGTTAAATAAAGTTCACCCGAGGGATATTAAATAAAAGATATTGGAAATCAAGAAGTATATGATTTGAAAAAGCTTTTTCAAAGGTCTACTTTATCCAAACGTTCATTGGATATGTATGTGCACATTTCCTGCTGGAGAAAATATAGTGTTTGGTGATTAAGATAATGATTGTCATATTGTACTATGTCACGTTAGAATTGTTCAAACCGTAAGGTCCGTTCATACGAGCATTAAGGTGCATTTTCGGCGCTTTGAGATTCCAATATATTAATTACCCCCTGCAGCAACTCAATACAATGCAAAGTAAACGCATGCCGTAATCACTGTGTGCAATTAGTGCAAGATGGCAACGCACCATAATGCTAGTATGAACATACATTTACTGCCTCCTAGAATATTATGTGACATGATCAAGGGCAATTCATTGAATGTCCCTAATATTGATTTTGAGTTATAAGGCAATAAAGGTGATATATTCTTATGCTTCAGGAAAATCAAAGAAACATCATATCTCTGGAATTAAATATCTAATTGTGATGGGTTTGGATCAAAGTGTAGCATTGTTGATGGACAATTAGTTAATATTGAAAAATCAAAATTGAAAATTGCTGACATGCGATTCATTTCCCTTGATAATGTCACATATATAAAATTCATATATGACTCACCACATAAAACCAACCAGTCTCAGATCTTAACACCTCATATTAAAGTTAGGATTATAAATCAAGATTTTTTGTGGACTTAGCCAGTGACACCTTATAGCTAATAGATTTGCTTACATTTATTTAACAAGAAAGTTTAAATTCACATTCTATTTTTATTTATGCCTTGTAATCCAAATAACTAGTTGGAATTCACATGATGTATCACAAGTTTCCCAAGAAAATAACCAAGAATCGACTAATACTTAAACCTTAGCATCCCCAAAACAACAGTACAGTAGATGATGGAAAACTAACCAGATTTTCTACTGAAAACATCCTTAAAAATGCCCATCATGAAATTTAACCCCTCTCTCAGAGTCAAAATAAAATATTCTTATTTTGTAGATTCTTTTGGTTAACAGAAATCCCCTGTGCAGTCAATCAAACTAAGGAAAAATGACTTACCCCTACAACAAGTATAGCTTAAACCAGGAAATTGGCGGATCAAGTTATAAAAGGAACTAATTGAAATGGTAAATTCTAACTTAAAAGACAAGACAGATATACAAAAAGATCACCAAATGTATATTGCATAGTAAATATACAACATGAACACCAGCACCATTCAATGTTCTCTGTAGCCTAATACCTAAAATTATTGAAAGGAATAAAACTTGTGAAAGTTAAAATATTGAGCAAAACTTGTTACCATAAAAGTATGAGAAACCCTGTATTAAATTCTACCTAGTTGATAACGACTATCCCTAAAAAGAAACTTTTACCAACAATAAAACTGTAGCAATGATACCTTTCTTTAAGTTTATACCTTGTTCTTTTGTTTAGGGGTTTCAGTATCTTTGTTTTTCTTAGACTTAGCTGGTTTAGGACTTGTCTTTGAAGCATCCAAGTTGCCACGTTTCTTTGCAGCATTCATTTCTTTGCTTTCCTTAGGAAGGACAGTGTCTTTGCTACTTTTCTTTGACAACAAGTCTTTCTTTGCTACAATTTCTCTGTGATTCTTTGCCCAAAAGTCACCAAAAACAACTGACTCTTTGCTTGTTTTAGGCAAAGAGTCAGTGTTACTGGTGTCTCTCTCTTTCTCAGAAAAATATGGTTCACTTGAGACATCATCACTGTCTTCCTCAGGGATGCAAAGATCTAATGCTGCAATGTTTTTACTTTTATTTCGCTGTTTAAGGAAAAAATGGAGTGACGCATCATTGTAAAGTGAGGAAATCTTGAGAAATTACAAATTTCTTTATGGTAAATATAAAGAATTTATTTAAGGGTAGTGCAAACACAAAGTAATTTTTTTGGATTTTCTCAAAAAATTAGAATTTTCGGTCAACATTGATGCCAAAAATAGATTCTCTGAACAAATTCCTTTAATTTTTTTAAAATTTAGATGTACATCACATTAATAGTTTAAAAGATACAGAGCTTATTACTTACACCATTTTCAGGGTTTGCACTACCCTTAAGTATTGAGTTAATTTAACGAAGCCAATTAACTAATGACTAATTATATGGCTCCAGCTTAACAAAATGTTTCCGCTGTTTAGTTGCCTTTATCCAAATGCACATTATAAGATATATTTCAGCCCTCTGTTGTGCTTTGCGCAATATTTTTCTTAGTTGTGCAATATGCCAACTTTCAGTGCAATGTTAATGCTATTGTGTGAATTGAACTGCACTTAAAAACCAGGGTTATAATAGTCAATTGCAAGGACAATATGGACAGAGCAAGAAGATGAGTTGGTGTGTGACATGTATTAACAGAGTAAGGAAAGCATCACACGATTGATTGAAAACAAGATCAGAAATAAATAAATAAAATGCGGGTTGATATAAAGTGCACATTGCCAACCCCACGTTGTATTCCACGCAGCCTCTGCACATTTTACACAAGAGTTTTATTATTAATTATTGTGCCCATATTTTGACTTCCTGTGAAATCAAAGGGTTTATTGCAGCACATAGTCGGCACAGCTCTAGTCATATCAATCAAGGATTCAATCTACTCATAGCTCCTTGAATATCCACATTAGGACTTGAACCGTGACAATAAATCAAGGTCAATATATTTACAGTTGGAGGAGTAACCAACTGAGCCAACGGGTCTGGGTCTATTTAGCAACTCATTTGGCCATTTTTACTTACATGCCCAAATCTTCATCTTGCTCTGTCCCTGACTAAATACATATTAATTATTCAATTAAAGTTGCCAAATTTTGATTCCTCACCTCATGTTTTCTAACAACAGGTCTTCTAGTCAAATTTTCAGTTGAAGCATACGGTCTTCTTAGCTGAGCTGATTTCTTAAATGTTATCTCCTCTTCGTCATCCTCTGGATACATATTACTGGCATTATCAAATTCTTCTCTAGTAAGGCTCGTTGTGAAATTGCGTTCTCGCTTGGACGGATTACTTCTTCGATGTCTCGGGGGTTGTGGGGGTAGTAGGTCATCTTGTGAGCTACCTTGTGTATGGCGACGGTTTTTATATCTATCTTGATGATGTAGTCTTTCTTGGTTTTGTTGGTGTTCCCATTCCATTTGTTCTTGCTCTAGCCTTTCTTGTTCTAGTCTTTCATGTTCATATCTTTCTTCTGTGTAATCACTGTCTTTTTCATCTCTTTCTTCACGTAACCTATAAAATAAGTCAAAGTGACAATTGAGTCTTTTTCACCTCAAATAATTTTTTAGTTAATGTACTTACATTTGTTTGTAAATCCAATGGGTCTGTTGATGGTCACAAATAGACTTGACCATTTTGGAATTAAAGCAAGGCTAGGGTAGCTCCGGGCAACCGCTGCTCACGTAGAAGCATTTGTATCCGATTTGAATTGCGGGCAACCGCTGCTCGCGTAGAAGCATTTGTATCCGATTTGAATTGCGGGCAACGGCTGCTTGCGTAGAAGCATTTGTATCCAATTTGAATTGTGGGCAACCGCTGCTCGCGTAGAAGCATTTGTATCTAATTTGAATTGCGGGCAACAGCTGCTTGCGTAGAAGCATTTGTATCCGATTTGAATTGCGCCGCATTCACTTGTGCGATAACAGCTGCTGCAGCTTAAACCACAGTTTGAAACCAAAATGGCTGCAGCATCATCCACCCTTCTTATAAACAGACATCAATAACTACCTGGATACCTATACTATCCAGACATCTTCCTGAGTATAGACAAATCCGATCAGCCAAGTCCTGGTTCGGATTTTGGCGGCCATAGCTTGGGTGCATACCGAAAATGTGCTTTGAGTACCAAATTATGTGTATGTCAAGCTTTATAAATTTATCAACATAGTATTGTAATCAGGATTGAAACTTGAGCATGTATGGTTAAATTCAATTTGAAATTCGCACCAAATAGGCATAGGTTTGGGTAGTCTCAAGTATGCACCCCAGTCATGGGGGTCTATTGAGGTGTAGGAAAGCGTTAAATTGGATTTGTGTATAGGCAAAGAAGGCAGTGTAAGGTTTACTTTCAATACAATTTAATGTACAGTTGTTCCTTTTTTCCAATAATAATGTTGTGTGATTCTTACTTTTTCATTTTTTCTGTAGAAAGTTTACATGTGTAGATTCAAAATACATAATT
>JAUMTS010063791.1:0-10765 GCA_032273385.1 Ophiopholis aculeata | reverse complement strand
GTTCCGGGGACACTTCCCCGTCCTGTGTTGGAAAGTCAGTATGACAATGACGTTGTCGAACTTAGTGTTCGGAAGAGAAAGGGGCCCTCAATCGGGTCATGACACAGTCCCCGGAATAGTACATGATGTGTTGTAGGAGATTATATAATAGAAGCTAAGAGTAAGTTGATGTTCTTTATAATCATGAACGGTAAATCTCTTTGACGCATTTCTATCAAAGACAATTATTATCCGTTTTACACCAAATGTTAATCCAAACGATCAACTTATGAATTTTTATATGAACACGTGAACGTTAATTCATGAGATACTAGATCTTGTATGTAGTAGAGTAATACAAAACAACGATATCAGATCTGATGTCAATATGATATGTATTTTTTTTTTTTGCTTTGCTCATTTGTTGTTTAACTTAATTCGTTTTAAGTTCTATGCAAATTATGTATGATAAGTTAATCAGCGTATTTTTTGTTAGTTTAACATGACATACCAAAGCCACCTATTAAATAATTATTTTGTTTTTCTCAATATAATTATGTTACCTAGAAATTACGTGTTCTAAAGTACTATACCTATGTCTCTTTATTTTAAAACTATATTGTGTTCTTATCGTAAGATGTCAGAAGTTGAGTGAATTAATAAATGTATCGAAAGGGACCAAATCAGTAAAATTCACCAAAGTATAAAACAATTGGATATAAAGTAGATAGACGGACACGTTAAAATATACTGTATGAAAAATCTTGACATTCTGCTTATATAATGAAAAGTGTAAGAATATTACTCGGTCCTAATTATTGAGAGTCCGCCTCCCATTGAAATCAACAGAGTAAGGTATGACCTTGGTAAAGATTATGATTGAGCATGTACAGTGTGCATTACTATTGAGTTTAATGGGCATCCGGACTCTGTATCACAAGGACCAAGTATTGTATCACACCGGTGTTAGAATTTTGCAAGCATCCCATTACAGAAGGGTGGTCTTCCTTTGACTTCAACGTAAATTAGAGTGTTCTAGTGCTAGAATGCCCGGATGAAAATTCAAATGTGTTGTAACTTACTCTGTACATGCATCATTAGTTTCACCTCGATCAGCTTTATTCCGTTGCATTGAATGGGACTAAGACACTCATGCACGGGGACGCTCCAATTTATCACACCGGTGTCATGAATCGTACTGTCCTAGAGACTGAGATGTCCAAGTGCCCATATAACTGTGTACACATTTATTAGACACGCTATGCTAAGTATAAGCTGTTTCATTGATCTTACAGTTTATTCCGTGCAACTTCTATTAGGTAGGACACCTCATTACATCAGACACTCAGTTTCATTACACCGGCATTACTTATAACTAAACTAGCGTTTTGATCATTTATGATGCACTCCAACACATCGGGAACAAGCTTTATTTTTGACATTTTGAGTTCCTATCAAGTTGTGCATGAGAAAGTAAGCTTTAAAAAAACGAGTTTGAATTTTATAGCTTAAGGTATTATAAAGAGTATTAGAAGTTTTTTGATATTTCCTAATTTTGACAAATCGTTCAATTGGTTTTCTTCTTAACATAGGAGATTGCAAATTCGAGAAAAAAATGAACATATTCTTAGAAAGACATCTGTCGGGCTAGACACTTAAATTATGCCTGGCGACTTGTTCCCTGTTTTGTAGGAGTGCAACACATTGTACTATACGCAATGTTTCTGTTTCACCAAGATACTAGTATTTGAAAGGAGGAGTAGAAATGTTTATATCACGAGCATGTATTACGTTACTGCGCGGAACGTACGCAGCAAATTAAATGTTGCACTTTTCGCGCCGCTTTTATCAAGACATATATTACATCACTGTTTTAATGACACGTAGTTGAAGGTATCAAGTTGAAAATCAGTGTAGTCTTCGGACATTGGTATTCCAAAAGGACGACAAAAGTCTTTATACGCATGCAGGCAAGAGAGCAGAAAAAAGAGCTTATTTTGATCCGTGCATCAGTGACCTGATATATACCTCTTTTCTTGTTGTGTTTGAAGATGACGTCCGTTCCAAACCTTCTCGCAATTGATAACTACTGTATTGCCGGTTTGTGGGCATACAACAGAACGCTACGTATGATTCCATGTCAGTACTCAAGAAGCAACCAACTATAATAGCTTACCATTTTGATTACTACCAGGACACCTAACATACACCACGTTGACGAACTTGAATGCTTCTATAACTAACATGGCCAAACGTGAAGTTGTTAAAGCAATATCAAAATATTGATGTAAATAATTCTTGTTTATATTAATCAAGAGCTTATTACCCTAGATCCTATTCTACATGTTTTAAACAAAATGTGCCTAATTTACATGTTATGTCCCCATAAAATGAAGTAACTGAGAACGGTTTTATTTTAAAGTTGTGTCAATTAAATGATGTAAGTTGTGCGGTTGTTATAGGAAAGAACAATGGTTTAAGATTAAAATGTATGTGTTAAGCAAGCGTTTTCTTTCAGCCTTTTGCAATGTGCATTTCTTAAAGTTATGCTATTATAGCCTTAGTATTATGCTTTCAAGAAATGCTTATGTATTTAAAATATATTGCAATTATTTAACCAAGTTCATGACTTGGAAGATATTTTATTCTTTTTTGAAAGTGAGTCATTACAATGTATTCAAAACCAAGAAGTACTTCCTTGAAGACTTGACTTTTTGGAATAAGTATACTTTAAGCCCCAACTATTCTTCAAGTGTACTGTGGAATATATGCACCATTAAGAAATACATGGTGTGCTTTATTCCGTCGGACACTTAATAAAGGGTGGGACCTAAAGTATACCTTTTCCAACTTTTTTTCACCACTTAGAAACTTCGTATTGGTCTAGTAATCCGTGCTGTTTGCCACCTGACCTTCTGTGTACTTGGCCATGTTGGTAGGGATGTTATTTCCGTGGTAACCTCTACCCTGGTTGTTATCCAGTGGTACTCTGGAGGTGGGCTTTTGAGTTGGAGTACCTATGGCGGTATTCGCTCCTAAACAGCAAAATTCACAACTGGTAGGCTCCTAACACGTGGCCATAACTCTTCAGTTGATGATGTGGTAGGATCCTAGTAGGAGCCTACAACACACCTGTGTATGTACTCCAGAGTTCATGCAGAGCTCCAAAGCGGTCAGAGTACCTACACAGTCCTAACGGAAAGTACCTATGGAAATGAAAGTCTGGCAGATAGTTTGTAGTGACACTGGGAGAACACATGCAGAGCCTACCACATGCTCAACTCTAAAGTCATGAATCTGGCTGTGTACGTACCACATGAGTGAAATACTGATTGTGATCCAGTGGAACTCTTTAGATGAAGTACCTTTGGTAGTACTCCATTTATTGCTATCAGAGGAAGTCCACTGCTGTTAATTTGGATGACCTGATCACGGTAGGCCAATGCTGGTATTCTAGCTTGCATTCTGTCGATAGTAATTTACGTTTACAGGTTCATCCAATACCGGGTGTCCTAGAATGATCGACACCGTGTTTGACAAAAATATTTAGAATAGATAACTAATCACAATGCCGGTGTCATGAATCTTACTGTCCGTATCCGGGTGCCCATAGAACTGTGTAAAAACTTATTAGACACGTTACGCTACGCATCAGTTGTTTTATTGATCTTACAGTTTATTCCGTGCTACTTCTATCAGGTAGGACATCTCGTTACATTGGACACTCAGTTTCATTACACCGGCCAAATAACGTTGAACTTGTCTCCTACTTACTATAATTTCATCAAGAAATTCTTATTCGTTCCAGTGTGGCATGATATTTTTAAAAATAAGACGAAAAACTGTTTTTTTCTTAAAGTTTTTGGTCAATGAACTAACACTCTTAAAAGAATGCAAAACACGCTTAAGCAATGCAAAAGTTCTTTCTATAAAATGACAGGCACAGCAGAACACTAAATTAAGCTTGAATCATTCTTTGAACATGAATAAGTGGAAACAAAACAGCAAAAAGAGTTGAAACCACATCCATATATGAGTGAAGAACATTGAAAAAGAGTGAAACTATACCAAAAGGAGTAAAAATTATGAATGACTCTCTTTGGAAAGGGTGAAATGAGGAATACCTTCTCTACAAGTATGGTTCCTCATTACACCCTTTAAAAAGGTTGACATTAACTGGTCTCACTTTTCATGAGCTGTTCTCCCTTTTTGTAGTGTCTGTCTCTCTTTTAACAGTGTCATTTACTCTTATTGAGTAGTTTTTACTCTTTTAGAGTGGTATGTACTCTTTCAGGAAGTTAATGTTTCACTTTGTATCACGACAGCATTTCAAACTTTAAACTGTGTGTATTGATCCCTATTCGTAAATAATTAATACAGACACAAACCACATACACAATTCTGTAGAGCTCAAATATAGCATTTGTTTTTACAAAATAACATGTAGTTTCAGTGATGGTCATGAATTAACATTCTTTAGAAAGCTAAGGATATGGGACAATTAGCTATAGTTACGAAAATTCTTAATATTTGACATGTTTGGGTATAGATCATTCTAAAGCACCCGGTAGTTTTCGCATGCTATAACCCAATAATAATTCAAGATTAATATACTTTCATGTTTTCTTGTCATTGTGTTAGTACAGCACGGGATAATCAACATATGGAAAGTATAGATGTTTGTAAAGGAAAATTAATTTGTAATGCATATAAATGCTGTCTAGATGTAAATTTACGTTATTTTTATCTTTCAAAAGAGAGGGCAGGTCCTTCTCAGAATTTAACTTCCAACATGTAAAATATTGGTTGTATAAAACAATCGTTGTTACTGTGAATAACACAAATGTGTATATTGATGATGACAATCTATATTGTCTGATTTCAATGAAAAACATTGTTGCAATATTAATTGCTGAAATATGTTATACAGAAAATGATAGTAGGTATTTATAATAAGACAGGTCTTTCTATTCTTGAATTTACTATTAGTCTAAAATTATGCTTGTTTTGTTTAAATTTAAGACTTGTCAACTATGTAAGTGATTGGGAATGTTCTTTATTCATCTTGTTTATATTGTCGTGGGTATTTGCTTGGTAAAGAGTGGTTATTTTTATTTTAAAGAATCGTCTGATTGTCCATGACCGTGGCTAAGGTAAATAAAACAATTATGTCTTGTAAAATTGCATATGGCTAAATTTTGAAAAAATGATGATTGCATACAACCAAAAACTTATTGACCATGGCTTGATGTAGACTCAAAGTAATTTTTGAAATAAAAGTATTCGATTTAAAGGACAATTATTCATTACTTTATTTTGCAAAAGCTTTTAGAATTATCTAGGTGAACACTTGTTTAAATCAGGAAAGAAGAGCTAGTTATATTAATGAAATACATTAGTAATGCTCTTTGTGGATTATTACATGAACTGTGCCAAACAAGACTGTTTACTTTGATTTAGATCCTTCATCATCTAGTAGAAGCCATTGTTTTGTGCCGTTGCTTTTAAAGTAAAATTGTAACATAACAAGAAGGAATTTATTGAAAATGTCATAAACGTCGTCTTAAAATCAACATCAACAAAGTTATTCCATAGCCTGTGTATCTCACATTGCTTAAGATTATCCATGTTGAGTCTCCAAACAGTTATGTTGGTTCCGCTACTGATTGATTGTGCTTTCAGCTGCCACATGTTTAAAAAAGCACCAAATCAAATCGCAGGCGTCGTCACACAAAGTCCTCATTCCAAATTTGATCTTCGACTACCTTAGATCAGTTCAGTCGTACGATCAGAGTCGATCGTAGGTGGTCATGGTAGAAATGCACCTTATCCCCTGGTTACGCCCCATTCGTTTGAAAATAAAAAACCCGGGTTCAAATTACAAGACGCAGATCGATCGTAACCTGTCATAACTGGCCGTGTCTCTATAATAGTGGAACTGAGTTTTAAGCTGAACTTAAGCAGATCTAAAAACGTACTGATCGTAAAAGCCGTGGAGAATGTCCGGTATTGATAAGAGCAGAAGTTCGCCAGCCGGAGTTACACCAAATACAGTCTGGCCCCCTTAGCAAATGGACGTGAAGTCAACACGCGTCTTTACATTACAGAGGGTTTTCATGTGACATCAGTACCCATGATTACCAAAGTGTTGTTAAGGTATGGCGGCCATCTTGGTACCGTTTCCATATACAAACGCGTGCAAAAAGGTACCAAGTTTCAGGCTCATGTGCGAATGGAGTGCGTACCGCGTCGTGAAAACCTACTATACTTGACGTCACGTAAATTATCTAAGAGGGTTAGACTATTATCTGTGCGATAGAAATTAAGATGGCGTCCGCGCAGTAACACAGTTACGCTTATACTTGTTCTTTGTCGCATATTGAGTTATTGACTATGAAATCTATACGTATAATAACCAACAGAGTTTTGTTTCTTTAAATATCTTAACGACGTGCTTTTACACAATCAGTGAAAACAAGACACCACTATCAAAAAGGATACAATGTTTATTGTGCCCTGTATTTAAAAGGTTGACCGTATGTACTTTCAATAGATTTTAAAGTTTAACATTCAGGCTATTTAACATGTAGTACCAACATATATTTAACTCACTAGACTACTTTGTTTACAGCATTTGTGCATAATTTTGTATTGTTTTTTTTATATATAAATTGCATTGATGGGATACACATTAAATGACGTAGCAAGGGCCTTCTCAGAATGTCAAATTGTCCGCCCGGAATTACAAAAAATATTATATTTTATCTAAATAAGTAAAGGAAGGTTATGCTACATGTAGTTCGTATCTCTAAAACTTGACTGTAACCCATTGTCAGAATCTATGGTGCAACACTTTCACCATTTCTCGATCCATCCCTGTCAATGAAAATCTGGATTGAACCATTCTGTCATGCTTTGTAAAAGGCCGTCCTCAACCTTTTAAGACATGTTTTGAAACTTAGTCTAACTAGAGCCTCGTCGTCATCATTTGTGAGAGCCCGTCATCCTTTTTAGATACATGTCCAATTAGGCATCAATAGAGACTACAGATTGTGCTCCTGAATCGTTATTGTTCATGGTAGCCTGTCCACTCATTTTCAAAATTCTGACTTTATCATCAATTTAACGTATACTTACTGATGTTGCTGATGACTTAATAAGGACGATTTAAAAGAACTTTACACTCATTTTATTGAAGATTTGTTTTCTTATGTACCTGTAGATATTTTGTGTCACCTGTGAAAAACAAAGATGTAAAAACAATAGATATACATTTTTCATAAAGATATTTCATGTATTTACTATTTTAAAAGGTTCACTATATTGTGATATTAAATGATTGATGTCATGCTTCTTTCTTGTTTAATTAACAGCCATTTTGTACGTTATAGGATATTATTTACATTGATGGTGAAATAGCCTATTTATTTAATATCCAGCTCGAACAGGGCCAGGGAGGATATTAGAATTTTAAGTTCAGTCTTTCTGCTAACAAGTTTTGATGTGTACAATAAAACATTTTTAACCCTTTAACTTGTCCAAGCCTTATCTTTATATTAGTATCATTGTGTTTAAAATGTGATGTGTTGTAAACTACTATCATAGTATATTTTTGATGCGTTGTGATACGGTTCGCACTCCGTACGTACACGAGCCGGTGGCCATGTTTTTGCAACTGCTAGTATAAGGTCACCATCGTGGCAGCCGTTTTTATCTTAGTGAAGATATCACATGTGGCCTTTAACTCTCCACCAGATAACTTTACCTGTCCTCTTTTACAACCCTGAATCATTATTAACATTATCTGCCAAGCCATTTCTGAGGTGTCCCCGAATCCAAACGGCAGTGCTCCGAGGTCCGGGGTTCGCATCAAATCATGTGTTTATTGCTTGAATACTCCCGATGGATAAACATCCATGTACATTTCATAAAGTAAACAACACAATCAAAATGGCGTCGATATTTGGCACAAGGAACAACATTTCATTGTCTTCCAGACAAATGGAAATAGATTATAAGGAAAATGAGGTTGCATCATTAGCACCACCGATTGGTGTGTTGAATCAATTTTTGAAGGCGATGACCTTATTCAAGACATTATGGACAGTAATGAAACAAATAAAGCTGTGCATTTGCGAGACAATTGCAGGACTCACTTATTGAGCAATATATGGACAAAAACGCCAGGAATATAACTTCTATTTCAAAATACCAAACGGACAAAGGAGAAAGTAACAAATGTGCACAAGAATGGAAGAAATTAGCTATGGTACTGGATAGATTCCTCATGTTTGTAATTCTTGCTATGTCAGTATTGGTAACGCTAGTAATTCTTCGTACATGTTTTGTGGCCGCGTGGCATGTTGGGATCAATTAAACAATCCTGCTAGTTTTGTAATGCTACCAAATAAGTTGGTAAGTGTGTGTATACATTTTGTTAATCTGAAAATAATTATGGACTCTATCTACCAAAAATGAAACGGACTGCCGATGAAGTTACAGACTAAAACGGATATCATACTATGGTTATGTTTGGAGAAAGATTACTTCAGGACACTGACTGGAACTAACTGCAAGGTGACGGTAGATGACGTATTTACCATAAACATGTTCTCACTGTCCAATTAATCCAGGGGTACCTTTGTCGTGTATCGTATAGACAGATCTGATCAGTCAAGTCATGGTTCGAAATTGAACGGCCATAACTTGGGTGCATCTCACACCTGAAGGGTTTTTTGAGTACCCAATTAGGTATTTGTCAAGATTTGAACTAAATGTTGGGTTGTAATGATCTTGAGCATGGGTGATTGAATTCATTTTAAAATTCGCGCCGAGTGTGCATCAGTTCGGGTGGTCTCAAGTAGATGCACCCCAGCCATGGCGGCTATTTGAGGTGTAGGAAGGCGTGAAATCGGATTTGTACGTATACATTAACCCTATGTCCCATCATGCACTATTCCTGAGGATGCTTCCGCCGATCGATATCGCGGTTTCATTAGTGTTTTCGCATCTGAATCCTGCATTAAACAATTCCGTCAGAGGACGGTGCGATAGAGCGTATTAAGAAGCATTCAGTTGAAAAGTGCATTACAGGACAGGGAAATAAGTCTATAACGCTATTTGCAGCATCATACATACTTTTTAATGCTTTTAATAGTTTTTGCGTTTTCAAACTTGCCCTTGCGGAGGAGGGAGGCTAGCGTCTTGAGGTGTTAATTTACACACCCGCTGTATGTAGCATAATGAGATATATAGGGAAAATAATTGACATTTTGTTAAGGCGAAATAAGTCACGTGTTCTTTCTTTATTATGTAGTCCTCATTATAATTATGTGAGGTAATATTGTAGATATATTTACAAATTTAAAAAAAAAATATTATAAAATGCATTATGTCTTCAAAGCGTACAGATTCAGATTCAGAAACATAACAAATATTAGCTTCATCATCACCACAAATACATATGACGGCAAAAGAATGACGCACCACACGTAAACAATCGTCACCAGAAGCGGATGGTATAGGTGCAGTCATATTATGAATAATCTGAATCTTGTATTATTCATCATAGTAAAGTACCACGAAAATGGATTCCATGGATTCCTCGATCCGGCTGTTTGTTTGGCGTTGTGGCTAGTATCTGATTTTGACATTCTGCGCCTGACCAAAACTACACACAACAGAAGTTCGTCGACATTGACAGAAGAAAGACGGACTATATATACTTTACATTTCTCCTTTATGTCCCGTCATGTAATGTTCCGGGGACACTTCCCCGTCCTGTGTTGGAATGTCAGTATGACAATGACGTTGTCGAACTTAGTGTTTGGAAGAGAAAGGCGCCCTCAAGCGGGTCATGACACAGTCCCCGGAATAGTACATGATGTGTTGTAGGAGAATATATAGTAGAAGCTAAGAGTAAGTTGATGTTCTTTATAATCATGAACGGTAAATCTCTTTGACGCATTTCTAACAAAGACAATTATTATCCGTTTTACACCAAATGTTTAATCCAAACGATCAACTTATGAATTTTTATATGAACATGTGAACGTTAATTCATGATATACTAGATCTTGTATGTAGTAGAGTAATACAAAACAACGATATCAGATCTGATGTCAATATGATATGTATTTTTTCTTTTTGTTGTTGTTTTGCTTTGCTCATTTGTTGTTTAACTTAATTCGTTTTCAGTTCTATGCAAATTATGTATGATAAGTTAATCAGCGTATTTTTTTGTTAGTTTAACATAACATACCAAAGCCACCTATTAAATAATTATTTTGGTTTTTCTCAATATATGTTGCCTAGAAATTACGTGTTCTAAAGTACTATACCTATGTCTCTTTATTTTAAAAATATATAGTGTTCTTATCGTAAGATGTCTGAAGCTAGTTGAGTGAATTAATAAATGTGACCAACTCAGTCAAATTCACCAAAGTATAAAATAATTGGATATGAAGTAGATAGACGGACACGTTAAAATATACTGTATGGAAAATCTTGACATTCTGCTTATATAATGAAAAGTGTAAGAATATTGCCAGTTCCCCATTATTGAGAGTCCGCCTCCCATTGGAATCAACGGAGTAAGGTATGACCTTGGTCAAGATTATGATTGAGCATGTACAGTGTGCATTACTATTGAGTTTAATGGGCATCCGGACTATGTATCACAAGGACCAAGTATTGTATCACACCGGTGTTAGAATTTTGCAAGCATCCGAATACAGAAGGGTGGTCTTCCTTTGATTTCAACGTGAATTAGAGCGTTCTAGTGCTA
>JAUMTS010063680.1:0-10766 GCA_032273385.1 Ophiopholis aculeata | reverse complement strand
AAAAGGACTATTGGTTACCATGTACGAGTTTCAAATGAAATTGCAATCCTACGACCTAGCATTACAAAAACAAATGGCCTCCAGGTCAAATAATTCACGAGTACGAAGTTATTTCTGCCGAGCTGTGCGTAATACTCTTATTAGATAACACATACGTATGTCAATGTGTCAAGGTAAATCTTGCCTACAAAGACACAGCAAGTGACACAACAGGTTTCAAAATGGCAAAGAATAGTAAGAACTGTACAAACTAAGGCACACTTTTCGAATTGATGGAAACAATATTCAGTTTTTTGTGTGTTATTTCCTTCTTTTATTTATGTTAAATATCAAAGCCACGTCCAAATTGACAGTCAACCACGACAAAATCAGAAACTATTTATGGTTTGTATGAGGTTTTCAGTTTATGTCTTTAGATCAATGAAATAACATCTAAGTTAAAAAGGGAAGTTAAGTGAACTATATCAAGTAAGGTTATATTGAAAAGGGATGTAAAGCTCACCGTGTATGCTGTTTGCAGGGGTGTTGACAAGAATTTCGTAAGTGTGCAGGACGGGAAATTAGTGATTTTAAAAAGCTTTCCAGTCAGGCTATCCATAGACTCGTATACACAGTAACATTTGTATTATCTAGATGAAGATAAGGTGTAGGTTTTTGATTGTCACGACCCAGACAATTATTACAATTCATATTTTTAAATAAATCTTACTTCAACTTATTTATATCTTAAAGATAATAATATGTGATCTTGATTGTCATAAGTAGAATCAAGTTATGTTTTGTATCAAATATGTACATATAATCCCTCTTTTCATATACAATTAGAACCCCAGTAGTAATCAGGGTGGATCATGTGTCCATTCAAGCAGCACTGCCCTTATACTATGTTAAACATGAATGGAAAACGCGACTGATAACTCATCAGTTCATTGCAATAGTTCACTTCCGCTTTTCAACTTTGCATAGTTACGATAAAAGATCATCAAATATAATAGCCAATGTAAAGATATGTAATTGACAAAGAAAATAATATGTCATATACTTGCAAATTTATTTGTGTCAGTTTGCATGCTTTAGAAGTCTAAGGTATACTGACTTCTTAGTATAAATGTATAATCAAATTCCTCACTTATAATAGTACCAAGGTATTATACAACCTCCCACACAAATTGATCTCTTTAAAATCTGGAGCATAATACCAATGTCGAGTTATTGTTTAAAATGTCTAAAACCTTTTAATATTTAACAATTCTTTTTGCTATATTAAATGTTGCGTAAAATGTTATTTATATCCTGGAGTGGTAAATGGATTACTTTAAACAACATGTAAAAGTATGAAAACTGAGTCATGTTACTTATATTATATGGTAACATATTTGTCTAGGTTCTGCTGGTAATCATACTGCGTATGTCTTTGTTTCACGAAGTCGTATTTTGATAACTAAAATAACACGGAAAATACGAGACAAATAACTTGTCTCAAAATTACTACCAAGTCAAATTAGATTGTTACTATTATCTATTGTATTTTAATACAATAGATTAATACGACTTTAATGCTATTAATGCTACTTAAATGTAGCATTATATAGTGATATTCAACTGAATTTGAATCAACAAATATAAAACACTATTGAAATGTAAATTATCATGTTGTGTTATCTTTCAATATCTGACACATTATTTGTCCATTCATTACCAACTAATATTCGTGATGCATATTGATATATGGCAGTTTATTTTTTGTCATTAGACATTTAAACAGATCACTTTCAAACACGATTATTTATATTTTAAACATGAAATAGTATTATTTAGTTCATTTTGATGTATTTAAATATTTATCACAATTGTCATTTAAAAATAGAGAACAAGCCACAGATAATTAAATTACAGCTTTAAGAGATAATACGGTAATTTTTGTTAATAAGGTTTTTTATAAGTACCGAGAAACTAAAATTGAGTGAAATTCGAATATAAAGACTTTCAAAGATATCGTTTTTAAATGTAATTATCGTGTTATGTATATAAAGCATTTATGGCCACGAAAAGCTGTCATTAATTTTACTTGTTTCTCTTCAACTTAGACTACTTGTATGTGAACAAACAATTGTTTGCTTTTAAATGGGCCAACTGAGGAGTATAATTCAAATTTTGAATACGATTTTTATTTTTGTACAACAGGTATCCTATCAAATGTACATCTGGTCACACATGTCCTGAACGAAACCAATGTTTCACAGATTAAATGACATAAGGTAAACAATTATTTTTTTCATAAGTGATTTTTAAAACCAACATGTACGCAAGTGGGTAGACATTTTAGAGAAACAAAAAATAAAACAATCTAATATAATATGTTGGCAGTCATCTGCCATCTGTGAATACGAAATATTATAACATATTAGTTCATTGTTAACCATTTTATTAATTAATAGGTTTTATTTTATTAAACTTCAAGTTTTAGAACTTCAGCAAAAGCGAGGTAAGGCTGTATTGGAGCTAACATATTTACCTTACCTTGTTACTAAAGTAAACTTTAGCATGGTAAGTCTAGTAATTAATTATACATTATTAACACTTATCAATAAATTCGATCCCTTAATTGATACCGTACCAATACGTTGGATAACTACTTCCACAAGTGCAGAAGCAATTCCTTACAATCTAGTTACCGTCTGTCAAATATAAATTCTTTAAAGCTTGCCACTATAAATGTATTCGTGTTGCTATAGTAGCTTTAGGTAAAGACGTAGCACATGAATGTTAAACATACCTTTGTCTTGTAATTTGACGTCGTTCCTCAAAACTGCTGCTTTTAACCTCAATTTTGGCGCGCGATGGTCGCAAAAACCAACCAGACATCTTAAATCCTTTTGTTTAAAGTATTAACTGTTGAAGATTCGTTGATATAAAATACTAGTATCCACTATAAATTCCATAGAGTTGTGCCTTAAACTTGCACAATATTACGTCTGTGGTAAATCACATATGTAGAATTGCATGCCTGTGTGTAGGCACTGAGAGAGAAGATCAGCGTGTGGATTATACCATTTCATTTGCAGGATGGTGACATTATTTTTAACCACTTTTCAACAGATGAATTGGCTGATGTTTTACTGTGTATAGTTTAAAGCCGTTGAATGATTACCGCGTGTTTTTTACAAATGTGTGCGAACAGTGATGCTCAACTAACTTTTAGTAGACGAACACAACAACTAATATGTGAGTTACTTTAATTTTAAAGGATGTAAAAATTAAATGAAACAATAAAAAACATTGAAACAGGGTCTGCTCTCGTTTAAAACCATTTGTCAATTTTACGTTTTGGTTTATTTGAAACCGGTAATATAAAAACTATCTACAAGATTTGTCGTTCAATTTAAGTCTTAAAGATTTAACGTAGAGATATTTTCCTTTCGTGCTCCTATTATAAGTGTTCCTTGTGCTGACTTAACACCTTGAAGTATAACCTTGGGTAGTACAACATGAACACCAATGCTTGTGTTAAAGAAAACTACCGCTAAAGAAAGAAGTTGGATATAGAAATAATCTGAACAAGACCTGGAATAGATAGCCAGATACTGACATGGTAAAGTGTGTTATGCTATATTTGGAAAATATACCGTACACGTACATTGTGATCTAAATCCGGGATTCTCGATATTGAAATTATACTCCAAACAACTGATATGTACATTTCTTATTATAGTATTCCATGGTTCTTAAACATTAATAAAATGAGGTTGGAAAACGATATCAAAGTCAATCTCTGTATGGAATTAAATAAAGAAACTAGTAGATTCGATCGAATATATAGCATACTCTTAATTGTCGAAAACAACAACAATTGAAATGGTTTATAAACATGAATCATTTTTGTTTTTCAATCCTGCCATGATCAGTTGTTGCCGTCTAGTAAAAGTTGAGATTCAAAACGAAACCGAATGTCAAAAGAATTCCAAAGCCGATCTAGCACACTGTTTAAGATTGAATGAAGTCTTTAATGTGTTGTTTAATGATTGGTGTCGCTTAATAAGATACACTTGAAATGTAATAGTTGCTAATATGATGATAGTATTATACTTATTACCTTTACTCACGTCTAAAACAAGAAGAGCAAACACTTGCTATCTTTTAAATAAAAATAACTGACAAAATAAATGCACTAAATTTACTCTATGTAGTATAACCCAACTTGGGCAACTATGTAAACCATGAATACCAAATAATTCTCACAATGTCACATTATATTAGTGCATTCAAATAATGTGTCTCTCTTGGTTTTTAGTTTTACGTTTTCAATTTTAAAAAGAGAAACATATGGTAAAGATCTTCAAATTATAACTGACAAATCAAAGAAATGTAATTGACAAACAAAGTAATATGTCATATTTTAAACATTGATATATGTGGCAGTTTGCATCTCAAACAGTTTGTGTTATAGAAACCTAACGTTCACTCCATTCCTTTTAGTCTACTTTAAATTTCTTAGTCACATTCTTCGCCATGTCCTGTGGTATCCGTTCACATATATTGATCTCTTTTTATTTGGGGTACAATATAGCCACTGTCGAGTTACTATTTGAAATGTCTAAAACACTTTTACAATTTACTCAGTGCTTTGATATGTTGTATAATGTATAATATGCTAGAGTGGTATATATGGATTACGTCTCAATAATTTGAAAATGTATGGCAACTAAACCAATAATTTGAAAATGTATGCCAACTGAATCATATTACTAATATAAGAGATAATAATATACAAATATTGACTGTTGTAAGGGGCATGGTTAAAACCATGCGTTGCCCCCAAAGCGAAGCTGAAAGCTTAGCATGGTTTTTACAATCACCGCGGGCCAGTAATTTTTACCGTCAGCGAATAAATAAGCTATCATTATTAATCTTGTAATATCGTATTTAAAGATTATTGTCTACTGTTTGGTTAAAAAGTAATTTAACAACAATTTGTAAGCAGAAAATACTTGAGATAAAAACAGGTACCAAAGCAAATTTTTGCGCGATAATACTGTTTCACAATTTTAGCATGTGTATCGAACGCAACACACATATAACTGTGCCTGGGTCACAGTCAGGTTTTGAAGGAACAGTTTTGCACCCGCTCTTTTAACCAATCAGATAGCAGGAATCTTTAGATGATGTATATAATAATTTGTATGTCTTTGTTTGTATTTTGATAAGTAAAGTATTTGATGAGCTTTAACGTACAGTGGAGTTCAGATTTCTTACGTTGTTTGGAACGTTATGCAATTTTAATACTTTCACAGTTGCATTCCCATGTCATGTCATAATAGTTTCAATATAATGTACGATAACTGACTTTAGAAATGTAAAGTCTTAAGAAAGGTCACATATCCATACCAATATTTGCTCATTCTCAAACTGTATCAATCAATATATCGTTCACATTTGAAAGAATAAACGTTTACATCTTAATCCTTATTGGATTGTAAGTAAGTTGTGGACAAATAATTATTATTATTTTCAGTGTCTATTTCAGATGCAGATCTTGTCCTTCATTCTAATTCAGGGAGAGGAAGATATGTCATTGAGTGTTGATTAAACTCTGCTCGTCCATTATGAAACAATTTACGCATCGGTGGCTTATGGTGCATTCAGACTCCAGCGATTTCTGTCGCCCGACGCTAGTCTTTTGTCATGACTACGCGCGTTGCATGCACAGTTATTCGAACGAGCAAAGTTGTTGTGCAAGACTAGCGTCGGCGACCGATGCAAATCGCTCTAGTCTGAATGCACCATTACACATTTGGATTAAAACAACCTTCATTTTCTAGAGGGGTGTAATTATTCAAACGATACCAAGAAAATGGTGTAACAATATTTTAAACATATAAATCACTGCAAAAATAACACATTCACAAATGTGTATTCTTTGTCACTTACAATTAAACCAGAGCTATTTAAAGCTCGGTAAATGTATTGATGAATGAAATAGTATTCTTTAATTTATTTTGATGCGTTGAAATATTTATTTCAAATTGTCATTTTAAATAGAGCATCGTGCAACAAATCAATTAATTACACTTTTAAAAGGTAACAAGGATTGAACTTATATTTACAATTGTTTAAGGATATTGTAAGCTAAAATATAGTAGCAGATTATGAGGGTTTTTTTAGAGCAAATGCTTATTATGAATATAAAAAATATATTTCTGTCAAATTTAATGGTTAAAATTTAATAGTTAAAACTGCTTAAGTATAGAAATATTTATAAATACTAAATGGCCATGTGATTGTTATTGTTTTTTTCTAAAATCCACAATGTGGTTTAATATCAAAACAGGTGGTTTATTTAGATAAAGACCTTTGTACTATAAGCATTGTGGGAACGTTGTTTATGTCTTTATAACGTTGTGACACACGTAACACAACATTATGACGCTAACATGGATATGATTATGGTGTCATGTAGCCTGTTAAAGATATTATATTATTTGTGATCATTTGTCTCACACCTTGTACGGTTGTCCAACAACATTAAATATACAAATCAATTGCAATTGAAAAATATTTCTAAGCATCAACAGTCAAATATATTCATAGAAAGAACAATTCGTGTGCGTGTTGTATTAGTCAACCATATTAATAACCTTTCGAGTCCTATTTTGACGGCAGATATTTGTGTTCAATCTACTTGTATTTGAAATGTGTTTAATAATATTGGTGTCAACGATAACTACTTTGAATGCCAACGTCATTGAGTACAATGTACGCACTCAAATCGATCATACAAATGTCTTAAGGCAGATAACTAAGTGAATTCGTTGTCAAACACTGTTATTTAAAGAGGGCTATGCCGATTTAACCCTCGTTCCTAGAGTTCCCCCTGGGCTCAAACAGGAAGTACTACTGATTTTGATACCAAATGAAAGACTATATTTTGTCAATGTGTTCCATAATTGTAACCTCCATTATCATTGTATCTTTTGAGATATGATATATAAGGTGTGTTTTTGGTATACCAATTATTTATGTCTAATTCTAGCAGCATCATTCGTAGTTTTAACCATACATTTTGTCTCTGGAGCCTAACCAAGAGCCTCCATTGAAGTGGAAGTTTGTAAATTATGTTTTAAGGGTTGATGTTAACTAGTTGGAGGTAAAAAGGCATATGATAAAATCAGCATAGCCTCCATTAATTTAAGCTCTTAAAAAAAACCTTCTTGGTTTCGAGATGTGTACATTGATATCTAATGACAGAATAACAAAGATAATAATAAATACGTTATGATGTAGTATTTGCAACAATGCACGTGTTTTAAATCAAATCGAAATCCTACGACCTATCATTTCATACACAGTTGGCCTTAAGATCACTAAAGACATGAGTACACAATCTATTTTTGTCGAGCTCTTTCTATTTCCCTTATTAAATAACACGTATGATCAAAAGCTCAGATTTTAGAGCGAGCGCCAGACAAGCAAACCGGGTTCGAATCCTGGCTTAGTATCCTGGATTGTTAGTGATGTTTACACTGTCAGTTAACTTGTGTGGTATAAAACGATACATTTATTTCTTCTTATTTCTTCGTTATTTTGCAGGTTAAATCTTCTCCTCCCTTGTTAAGGCAAATACCATATGTGAAAAATCCGTTTTACAAAGCTGGCAAAGTAAAGCGTTCCCCGATGGAGCAAAGACTATCCGTGTATTTGGTTCTTTTCTTACCTACCACAGTGTTCACTACACGGGGAGTTATCTAGAACACCAAATGTCATAAGAATCGTGTGGGATTTTCAGTTAATACCATTTGAAACATTAGTTAAATCTAAAAGAGGACAGAGAGAGGGAAACTTAACTAACATATATCGAATCGACCAAATCAATAAAGTCTTAAGATCTGCTGAAGTTCTTATGTAATAGGGATGTAAAGTTCATCACGTGCGTATTTTGAAAGGGCGTTACTATTATTCAGTTAGTAAGGAGGACGGGGGTATCAATGATATATCCATAGACGTAAGTGGGAAGTACTATTTAAATAAAGGAGATGAAATGCAAGCGTGTTTGATTTTGTTTAGGGACGGTAGATTCCCGTCGCCTTTAAATGAATATATTTAAAGGCGCTGAGTTAATTGTTTTTCTTTTTAAACCGCCTATTATCTGTATTAATAAGATCACAGAGTCTGTGTGTCAGTCCGTTTGTGCGGCTATGGATTTCGTAATGGTAAGGCGTACGAAGTTGATATTTGACTCGGCGGTAGGGGGAACGGCCCACAGTTTTCGGTTAGGTATTCAAAGTAACTACATAGATCAAAGGTTACCTAGAGGTCAAATTAGGAATGTCCTATGACTACCAAATTTCATTAGAAGAATTAATATATGACCCAAACGTAATACATTGATGGGTCAAAGGTCAGGTAGGGGTCATTCAGGGTCAGTTGGAACCCATTTGGCTTGGGAATGCTGTATGAATATTGAATTTAGTTCAATGTTTGTGAACCCAAACAAAATACACTGCTGTGGTCAAAGGTTAAGTTGGAATCATCAGGGGTAAACTATATATATGCCTATTTGTTTAAAAACAATCATGACTAACACATTTAGTCAGAAGACCCACAGATCGAAATGTAATACATGGTCAGGGTCAAATGTGAGATAAGGATCACCCGGGGTCAATTAGAGGCCACATCTACATGCTCTAAATACAACATTTTGTCAGAAAAATCCCCGATCTGCATAAATGACAATTCTAATATGAAAGGTCAAGTAGGGCTTATCAGGGGTCAACTAAAGGTCGATTTGCTTACAACATTCTATGACTACCAGCATTTGTGAGAAGAGCCAATGACCGAAATGAAATACGTTGCTAGGGTCACCCCGGATCATGGAGGCCTATTTTCTTATAAACAAAACAATTGGTCAGAGGGATCATTGACTGCCAACTCTTTGACTGCCAAATTTGGCCAACAGAATTGTTGGCCAGATTTAAATGATAGGGGTCACAACGAGAAAAAAGTGCTACGGCTGCTCTAGTTTAAATTAATAAAAAGGCTAACCCAACTGCAAATATGACGCCTTAATGATGTAACTGTCAACATGTGGTTTGCAATATAAATATAATCAACTGTTTTATGTTGATCCATGGTAATCAGGTCTCTTTACGAAAAAAAATGATGACTTTCTCTTATAAGTTGTTCCATATTATTCAAATTAGTATCTTTCCTATTTAGTTTGTATAGTACTATATAGTTTATATATGCAACTAAACTGCCAAGACAAAAGGTCACATATATCCCAAAATGGTCGATCAGTTAGGTCCAACAGTCAATTTAATCAGCAATGCACATCTGCGGCAATTATGTTTATAAAACATATCTACGGAACAAATTCTCAATTGCATCATTCATTCACGTTCATGATCTGCTTCTTGTGTAGTCTTTCGTTTTGTAACTTTGCATAGATAAGGGGAATTGCAGTAAAATATCCAAATTGACATTGACAATGTATCATATGTCTAGGTTCAGATTTAGGTTTCTTAGCATATCGTCGCGGCCCGAGGGCCGAATTGCGAAATACAATATGAGCAAAAAAACCCATATATCATGTCTGTTACTTCTATGCATATATTAACACCAAGAAAAACAACCCAAACAATAAAAAGCAATCAAGAACTTGTGATCAGGGAGGCATACAGCTGAGAAATCATAAAAACGCCGCTGAAAGGCTCAAGCTAAGTCTCGGAGTTAAACAAGTCAATGAAGTAGGGAATTGAGCTTTTTTGAAAATCTGTTAGTGCGTGCTGGTAATTGACAATCAAAATAATAATACATGGGTATCTGTGTCAGTTTGCATCACATACAGTTTGTGCTGTGGAAATGTAATGTTCACTGCGTTCTTTTTAGTTTACATTAGATGTCCCACATTCATTACGTTCACTAAGTCTTGAAAAACTATGCACAATCCAACGCAAATTAATATATATGAAATCTGGAGCACAATGCCTTTGTCGAGTTATTGTTTGAAATGCTGTGAAATACGTTTACAATCAACTAATTGCGTTGACGTATTTGTATCCAGGCGAGGTTTTTAGGCAATAATAAAATGTATGTTTCGTCTCAAAAGTTGTATTTTTATAACTAAAGTATTTGATAAATTCATAGATTCAAAAATAGTTAAGGTGATATTTCTAACTTATTTACCAATTATATGTAGTGTTTCCTTTTTCACCTTAACATCCAAGTGTCACGTCAAGATATTTACCATGTTATGCAAGATATCTTATTTAGGAAACGTTACGTCCTTAGAAAGATTTCAAATCCACACCAAAAATCATTCATTCTAAAACTGTATTCATCTATTAATACTGTTTCCATCTAAAACAATAAAGGTTTTAAATAATGTATTAATTGGATTGTGGGTGAATGTTGGGTACATAATTGTGTTAAATTTTCGTGTTTCTGACATTTGTTTAACGGTATTCGTGTTTACGATTAATACATCTAATTGTCAACGTCCTTTGGTAAAACGTATGGATTTAAATCGATTTTATAGATGGCTTAAGGGCGATTATCAAATGAAATAATTGTCAAACACTAATTTAATAAAGTTCGTAAAATACAATTCTTGCTCGGGGATGTATGGATTTTATTCAAACAAGGGCATGCATAAAGACATAATTCCATTTCAAAACTAATCTGAAGACAATTAAAAGGACTATTGGTTACCATGTACGAGTTTCAAATGAAATTGCAATCCTACGACCTAGCATTACAAAAACAAATGG
>JAUMTS010063569.1:0-10767 GCA_032273385.1 Ophiopholis aculeata | reverse complement strand
TATAAAGCAGCTGTTTTTGTTTTAAGACAGTAGTTTTGAGTGTTTTCAGAGAAAACTAAGATTTAAATGTATACTGTCATTAGAGAAAACTGAGATTTAAGTGTATACTAAAAGTGTTTAAGTTCCCACAATATCTTTTTTGGTCTATAATATACCAGCTAATATGCAAAACAACTTGGAACATATTCAACCAATTAGGCAAGGTTTTTGCAATGAAATTTTCAAAATAATTTGAGTGCTTTTCTCGATCAGTTCAAATCCTCTTCCATTTATGAAATGTGACAAATACAAATCAAGGGAATTAATTGACTGATAGCTTTCTGATGAGAGGCAAAGGAGAGGACAACAAATTCAAGGATAATAGTCAAAAGCACTATTTACATGGATCCTGTCTTGCTGTTGGAATTGGGCTGGGTAAGTGAGCCTTGAGTTTGTGTCTCTTTGGTTTTACAGCATAGAAACATGATGGAGAAGAATATGTTGCTTTTTGCTTCCTCTTAGCTGAACATATCCAATTTGTTAATAAAGAGGATCATTCTGTCATTGGTCCACCGTCACAATTCTTAGGCAACATGCACTTAGTATATTAAAGCTCATGTTTTGTGACAATGCATTAGAATTGTTCTTTATTCTAGAAGTCCGAAGCTGAGGTAAACTATATTTTCAAGTAGGTCGGGATATAACATGTTTTAGAAAAATAAACAGGTTTGAGATTTGTTGTATTTCTTAATGTACTTAGTTTTATCAGAGCTTATCTAAAATACTGTTTTTCTTCAGTTTGCTATCATCTTGAATTCTTTCTTTACTGCGAGAGAAGTATGTATTCTTAAATTCTATTTTAATTTTCTCTCAATTAAGCAAATTATGGAATTAAGCACTCTAATTGAAATGGTAGTCTAACTTATAATTATGTTTTTAATGTTATCCTTACAGAAAAGTAAATTTATGAGAGTATGATTATGGTCATTATAATTTAATTGTTAATGTTTTCCTATACAAATACATTCAAACAGATTTTGTCACTCTGAAGTTTAATTAAATTTGAACTTGAAAATGTCATGTTTATATTTATGAAAGCTTTATACCAAGATTGAATTTTGCTAGATTGTCTCAATTGGATGAGTCTGGCTCAAATGTCAGTGCTTCTGTGTGAGGTGCGGTTGATATAGACGAATGCTTTTTAATGTTTAATCCCAAAAGATAATTTGGATTGTTATAAAGAAGAGCAAGTTTATTTGCTCTGACATTCAAAAGGGTCCTAGGCTCGAATGTCAGAGCTTTTGTGTAATGTTCTGTTTATATGGACGAATGCGTTTTAATGTTTAATCCAAAAAACTAATTTTGATTAATATAAAGAAGAGCAAATTGATTTCCTCTGACATTTAAAAGGATCCTAACATTGATTGACATAAATCAGTTGTCAGTTTTAATTTATTTCAAAAATAACAATGTGACCAAAGGCCAAATTTTATATCTTTTTACATTAAAAAAAAATTAAATACATCAAAAAAGTACATTAAAAGACATTTGTATACAAGCAACTAAAATATTATACTACAACTTTAAAAATTCATTTAAAAATGTCAATTTTTTTTTTTTTTTTTTAATTCTCCAAAAAAAAAACTACCAACAAGTAGGCCCTTCCAAAAGAGTCCACATACATACATACTATTGCACATGAACTACCTTTAACTTCCCCTTCTGCAGAATACAGCAAAATGAACCATACAAATTGCCAACTAAAATTTGGAAAACTTAAAAATTCCCAATAAATACCCAAATAGTTAAATTACAAAGCTATTTGAGGTTCTGGTTCACAAGGTTGACAAAATATAGTGTAGGGCTATGCTGGAAATGTTCATTTAGAAGCTGAGAAAGATGGTTGCTGTTCCTCAGATTACTACCATAAGTTGCACTCCTAAGAGGTAACATTAAATGTTTTGTTCTCCCATTGTCAAAAAACAAGTCTTGAAGTTTCTTGTAAGAAAGAGAACATGTTATAATACTAACAAAAGTATAACAAAGTAACTTTTGTTTCCACAAGTAGAAATGGTTTGTTTACCTACTTTGAAGTATTGTAGTACCATCATTGCTGTTCTTGTCATGTCAAATTATTAATTTGTAAATAGAACTGACGCCCATCAACCTAGTGTTACTGGTGATTTAAAAAATACAGTGGCTCATTATTTGATTTGCTTATCACTTTAATTGTTCAGTTTTGATACACTTTTATGGAGAAAGTTTCCTCTATCTTACCTTCTAATTTAATTTGCCAATTTAATAATTTATTTTGTTGAAGTTGAAGTGATTCCAGATTTTGTTAAATGATTTTTAAAACACAGTTGTAAACTTCTGAAATATTAACTTAACAACCACCAGGCCTATGTGTGGCAAGTAATTGATACAAACTAAAAACATTTAGTCTGGCATTTTACCAGGAAGCTAGGGATCTTCAATTTTGACGCAATACATAATACAGCAATCAGTGTGAAAATTAGCTTCTTATTAAAATGTGCAAATTTAATTTTCCAATTTGTGCTCTATTGATGAACCATTTATTTTTAATAATTATCAGGTTCTTACCAAATCATGTGATATTTTGTAAAATAATAGTTCCGGATTCAAAAAGGCTCACATTATGAAAACTACTAACAATAATCAAAATTTGTCTTCCATGTGTATTTCTATGTATATTTGTCAACATCTATGTAATCACTTTGGACAGGTCCAGATTCTACTAAATCCAACCTTGAATTAACTCATTCTAAACACACTTTCATTACTTTAGCAGACTATATAGATTCCTTGTAGTATTTTATGTGTGTTAATGTGTAGTAAATGCATGTTTATTATTATTATTACATAGACATATCACTAAACTAACTTGGTTAGCAATTGTAAAACATTGTAAACATAGTTTGGGTTATATATAGCACATTTAGCTCACTGATTTAATCAACAGCATTTAAACTTTTAGCACATTTGATCGAAGACATCATTGCTTTGCGCAAACTAGCGTCGTTCTGTCTGCTTCCTTAATCTACCAATCACACCTCTCCTAATCAGTCTCTTAATCATCACCACCTGTTTTTTCATTGAATGAATATGAGTTATAACCATGTATACTCTTGAAACAAAGAACAATAACATATTATTACTGGTAGAGATTACCATAGTACTTGTTCTTCCTTTGTTTGAATCAAGTTATTACAGAAATTCATAAGCCTAATTTGTTGGCAAATTTCAAATTACTAGGAGGTTTTTTTTTTTGTAGGTACATAATTCTTTACAAACTCTTGTTTAATTTTACTGAACAACCTGCCCATTCAACTCAAGTGAAGCTCAATAACTCTCCTTATGTTGTGATATTGGAGATGATGTTTGACGGAGATGTGAACCGACAAGCCTAAGTTTCATGTGTAATTTTGGACTTTGCTTTCTTAAGATTTGACAGTTTGGGTTTGTATTATTAGAGCAGCTGAGAAGCAGCAATTTATATCTTGCTAAGCATCCAAGAGATGTTAACTTTAAGCCATCTATTTAAGCTTATTTTGTTACAAAAGTACATAGTAATTTATCAGTGAAAGATATATTCTATAAGAGGTTTATCAAAGCAGCTGGAGATTTACAGCATGTATATACAAAAACAATTTTTCACAAACTTGTAATTTGTTCTGTGTTTTATTTAAAAATAAAAACATTGCAAACAGCTTTAACATTTATAATCAATCAACATTGCATCAATATTTAGTTTTGATGATGTTTAAAATTTTGGCACAAGCTAATTCCTAAAATTTGAAACATCTCCTATTTATATCAATATTCAATGTTTATCATTAAGCCATCTAGAGAGATTGCTTGAGTACGTGTATGGAACTCACTATGAGTCTGAAATGCTTTATGGTTTATTCTATTTACTTCTCTTTACACCACCCCGGTGTAGTGATTTTGTGCAAGATACTGTAAGGGTATACACACCATACTTAACTCAATATTGCAACATAACAGTTAAACCTCAGCTAATAAAAACTCAAAATGCCTGCCAAATCTCATCTATACTTACAAGCACGTGCATTTATCTGCCAAACAACCAAGAGTGGATTTCTTCTTACATCGTTTAAAGCAATTATTCTGAGCACAAACTGAGAGTGACACCAAAAGATGTAATACAAAACAGGTTACCTTGGGTTAGAAAGGAAATATGCTGGAGTTTGAAGGAGGAGGTGGTTGACACTTGAAGATGATCCAAATTCAAAATATAATTACAAGTATCAAATTCATATAAGATGGTATTGCTTTTTTTCCATGTCAAAAAGTTACTTCTAATGTTTCACTAAAGTTGTAATGGGAGAAGATTTGGAAGTAACTTTGAATTGAACTATGATTTAGAGCCCAACTTTGGTGAGTAGCTTGGAAGGGGGTTAATATCTGATAGTTTCATAATAGTTTAGTTAGAAAAACAACTTGTATATATTCTGAAACCAAAATATTACAGAGTTTTGGGTTTATTATTAATATTAATTTTATTAATTTTACACGTATAAATCAAACATTATTAGCTGTTCAGCTGATTTCAGACCAAGACTAACTTAATGAATCTGACAGCTGCTAATTATAGATATATATATATATATAATTTATTATTATTATTACTAAATATTTTTGATGAGCATTTATTAATTCACTTGTGTTGTTTTGTTTCCCAATGAGGAGTTGATTGTTTACACCCTGATCACAGTTATCAGTTTCAGGCATCTTTACACATAATTAGCAATCCGGAGGATTAGTAATTTTATAAAGGAAGTTATTGAAGAGATTGTGTAATGGAACAGTTTAAAATAAAATGATTTCAGGCGTGTATTAATGAAACATTTTAAATTATTTGAATGATTTATTTCCCAATTTTTCCCAGGACTGGTAAAGAGTCTGGACCCGATTCATTAATTAACTCACTCCAATAACACAAATGCTTTTCAGGAATATATTATTCATTCATTATCGTGTATGTATACTTGGTTCTTTTTGAATACACAAAAACAACCAACAGTATGTGTAATTTCAGTGTGATTATGTATTGGGAATATTTTTCATCAAGAAATTAAATGTTGTCTATCATGCCGCTGATATGTACAAGTTTTTTGTAGCATTTCAATTCTGGATACTTGTTGGTGTTGCTTGCTAAATTGGTCGGTTAATATGCAGAGATAGAGGATAATCATGATACAGAATATGATGATTCAATTTGAAATGTGCCCTGAAACTTAAATCAATGATTCAAATTTTGATTCAAAAGGGGCTAAAAATGTAACATGTGTCCACATGTTACTTTATGACTCATTTAGCAAAGTGTTACACCCTAAAATGGATTTGTAAAAGATGTCAGATAGATAGGCAATGAAGACATGATTCCGACTGGAATTACGCATAACTTTTAATGATCCATCTGACTGCTTCAATCTGTATTTTTTTAGCACCTTGCATCTTAATGTTCTATACTTATGAGGTCAACAAATTACTTTTTGGATTTTGTCAATCTCCAAGATGTGCGAGCTGAGGCTTTTAAATTACTGGTGTTCATAGGGATAACATAAGGAAACAGTGTGTTTACCAGTATGTTAGTTGTGAAAGGTGTACAATAAATAAAATGTAATATTTATCTTATGAATATTGAACAGCACTATTTTGCTTTCAGCTGAGAAACACTGGTTGATTGCAATGTGCTGAGTATTGAAATATATAAATGTTTGATTACGCCAAGGGTATTGTATGATTTGGTGTGTAGTCAGTCAGACTTTAATATAACTGCATTATACTTTTAAAAAACTTCTTCTTTGTTTGTATGTTCATCTTCAGGTGTTGCAGAGCGGGAGTCTTCAGATTCAAAACCTCTTTGCCAGCGATGCCGGAATGTTCCAGTGCCTGGTTACAAATGAAGTCGGTGAAGATATCACAGATACGTGGCTTCAAGTACAAGGTATGTATTAGGGTGCTTGTGTACATGAAATTAATGCTTTTTGTACAAGACCAGTTCACTATGTAAATACTGTAGCATAGTAATTCATCAGGTTTCTAGCCATCATTTAGACAGAGATGTGGTATAACTTGACAACTTCAAATAAACTACAGCAAGTCATATGTCAGTACCAATCAATTGTGTTTAACACTTACACGGAGCATTGAAGATGATGTACAAAATACCATACACACAGATGGAAGTATGAGCAGCTAAAAGTTGTCTTTAGCTTGTATTGATTTGTGTTACAACACTGCTAGTTCTAAGAATAAAGATAACATTCACTGTTTTTGTCTGCAACTATGGAGGGCTGTAAGAAATCAATTTTGTTGTTAATTTTAAGATATTTTAAGAGGTGTTTGTGTTAAACAAAACAGTGTTTCCTTCTATTTTTCGAGTTCAACAATATTTGGACTATTTGGGAGGCGTTTCTGTTTGGAATAATATGTTCTTTTTGTCATCTTGTTCATTATTTAGACTATTTGGGAGGCTATGGAACAAAATGTTCTTGTCATCTTGTTGAGAGAGTAAAGATATTGCCAGTCAATGTTGTGACATTTGTTAGTGAAGCTTGACCTTTTAAAAAAACAAATACTACAATTGATCTTAGTTCTTGTTCTTGTGTGGCTGTCAGAAAAGCAGAATTAAATCTTTGAAGGGAAATGTGATTGCTTTAGCAAACTGGGTAGGACAATTGAGTTTGCTTCTCTATTTGTGTTTTTATTAATTTATATATGCCTCTGACCAAATAAACCTACAACTAGGTAGGACAATTGGGTTTGCTTCTCTGTCTGGGTTTTCATTGGTTTATATATGCCTCTGACCGAATAGACCTACATTTATAGTGAAAGAAACTATCTAGGTAACTCGGTTCTTGGATTCATGCTCTTGACTTTTGTTTGTTGATTTCATAAGAGAATGTAGGATGCAGGTCATTGAAGAAATTGAGTTTCTTCATGCCGGTTTTGGAAGGTTGTTCGCACAATATATGGGAGAAGCTGGTTTTAGAGATTTAAAAAACCAATATTTTGAAAAACCTATTCTTAAGACGAAGATTACTGGTCATTAAAAACTTTTTTGATAATATCCTACTTTACAATAACATACTAATAGTAAATTAATTCAGGCAAACCCCAAATGCATATTTGTAGTTTCTGCACATGGACACCGGTAAAATGGGTTTTTTTATAGAATCATCTACTGAACAGTTTCCTACAGTGATCACAGTTAAAGGAACAACATGCAGCAAACACAAGCAGCACACATACCCTTGTTTATAAATAGCACATTCTCTGCTGATGATAAGCAGCGACTTGGCACTTCATAAGTCATTGACTTATTTCACTCAAGATGAGCTGATGATTGAATGATGTTTTTTTTAAGAAGTCACTCCGTCCTATTTCCTTACTTTATTTTCTAGATAATTTTTGATCTGAAATGTTGTTTTAGTTGAATTTGGTAAATAAAGACTGTGTTGAAATAGATTTGCAGTGAAAAGAAAAGATACAATATGTGGGATTATTCATGTATTTCAGAAATTGGAAAGGAAGAAATCTTCTAGCCCTTCATTTAGTTCTTTGCTTATATTTGCCCATTCTATTTTCTGATTTTAAGATGTAAAACAGAAGCAATTTGGAAAGCATGGGTATTTCTCACTTATATGTTTGAAAAGCTAGCAGAGGACATTGTATTTTCTGATTTACAGTTATAATGGATTTATTCAGTTAAAATCACTTTGCGAACTCTTAGTATTTCAAGTTTTAACCATCCCATTAAAGTGAATTTTCTCTAACAGCATTAGAACTCTTAAACTCCCAGCAGCATTGAACTTATTTTTAAAATTTAGTTATGTTTTCTTTCAAGTGAAAGTAGTTTGAAATGGCTTCATGTTGCAAACCCTTAGGATTTTAGTTAAAGATATCATAAAAGTGCATCTTCTGTGACTGAATTAGAATGCTTACGCTCTCTGCAGGGATGAATCAAATTTCATATACTGGATAGGAATGGATCATCAATCTCATCTATGGTATCTATGATGTGTGACCTTTGACCTTCCTCTTAGATCACAGATGTCATTTAAGGATTGTCATGTCTTGACTTCTGTGTTGTCTTTGTAATGGATCTAAGTAAACATCTCATGGTGTCACACTGAGAAAGTTGGATGAGTAATGGCTGCCCTAAAAAAAACATCTTTGTGTAGCACATTAGACTCCCTGAGAGGATTGCCCCTGTATACAGGCTGACAGGTATTGAGGTGCATTTTCTGCAATCTTCGTATAGTAATGGGTATTTTAAATCACAGAGAAAGACAGCCAAATTTCTGAGATTGGGTGTTTTTGGGGACAATTTGCTCAAAAAAGCACTGTGATTTTGAGGGTATTGGTATATTGATGGCAAAAAGTGCCTGCCAAATATAGATATAGATATGGTTAGACTTTCAAACTGTTGGTTAAGCATCCCTGTCAATTTTTTTTAGGATTAGACTTCAGGTTTGCAGTGTTTTGTTAATGAAGCTTGTTTTGTTTTTTAAATGGCTATCTCGGCTTTTTAGGAGCCTGTTTTCTATGCTCAGCTTCTCCTCAAAGTGCTTCTTTTCAACAAAAAATACAGAATAACAACAACTTAATACAAATGGGTCTTAAGAAGACTCTTAAAAACAGCTGTAGATGGTGCAAGCCTGATGGTTTTTGGCAAGCCGTTCCATGCGTAGGCATCAAACTTGTTCAAGTTCTTTCTTCCTAAAGCTGTTGCTTCCCTAGCTATATACAATAAAGTTTTATCCTTAGACGATCTGAGCTGGCGGGAAGGTTGATACAGTGTTTTACATTATGAGAGATATGATGGAGCAGAGTTATTTAGAGCTTTGTACACCTACAATAGCACCTTGACCGGAAGCCAATGAAGTATCTCAGGCAGTGACTCAGCGTCAACCTTCTTACCAACTGCAAACACTAATTTTGCAGCACTGTTCTGCAGGAGTTGTATACGCTTTTTATGGTAACAAGTGCTAACAAAAATCAGGCCTAGATGTTACATGGGCGATTTTGAGTGTGATATCAGGTAACATGAGCCAGCGATGAAGAATTCTGTCTTTGATTCATTTAGCTTTAAGTAGTTTTCAAATAGCCATTTCCTGATTCCAGAAATCAGATTCCTGATCTCCGTGCAGTGTTGAGGGCAATAAGCTGACTGAAGAGGATCCAATAAACTGTTGTTATCCAGGAAGTCACTTAATTGTTGAGCAGCACATTTTTCAATCAGTTTAACAGAATATTTCAAGTTACTGACTGGCCTTAAATTTTAAAAGTCCTCCTTATCCAGAGATGTCACCTTCAGTGGGGTGTGGGTGTGAGGGGGGGGGGTCATCGCACTGTGAGCATTGACGGAAAAACTGCCAGATTATAATGAACAGTAAACAATTACAGTCAGCGTGGGAAGATGAGATTCCAAGTGTTCTTTAGTTGACATGAAGCATTTAATGATTTAGAAATGACTGTCTAAGTAGCATCAACAGTCCAAAGTTAAACTCTGTGAAAAAAGTTGTTGAAGGACAGGTTGGTTAATTTGTAGATGAAGTAGACCCAGAAAGACTACTACTTTCAATATCCTTTCTGATCTTCAGAATTTTTTTGATGAAAAACTTAGCAAACATGTCACACAACTCTTTTGTATTGTCATAAGCAGGAAGAGGCTTTGCTTGATTATTGAGAAGTGTATTACTGTTTGGAACACGGTTTTGTTTTTTACACCTGCAAGTTTATCAGTAAAGAAAGATTGTTCTCTTTTTTTATGTGCGAGATAACATTTCATTTGATTTCATGTTTATTAGGCAAAACGACAAATACAAAAAACACATGTCACAGAAGATAAACAAAGTTATACATGAACACAGACACCAAAAATGTCAAGATGCCAGGATGACCCATAAAGTCTGGCTAACAGTGCAAACTTCTTTCCAATGGGGTCCCACAAAAGGAACAAAAAGGTGCCTGGAGCGAGGAGCAAAAGAAAAGAAAGGGCCAAAAATTAAAGTTAAACAATATCTGCAGACTCTTGGGCCATCCTGGCACATCTTGCTAGGTGTTGTTTCATTGTAGTCTTAAAAGTACATTTATTAGTCACAGATTTAATATGAGATGGCAAATTATTCAAATCCAGGGTGGCTTGGTATTAAAAAGAGTGTTTGGTGTATGGACCTATCCTTTGATTGTGGAAATTGAAAGAACTAGACCTGGTGGTATAGGAGTGGGTATCAGAAATATCATGCCAAGTAATGTAAGGGACATCAACCAAGGCGCAGCACTATTATAGTGCTGCCAAATTATGGCACTAGCGCTAAGTCCAGTTAACTATTTCACTACCTTAATGACTGAGAACATTCATAAATACATCTTAAATTAGTCTTAATTCTTTAGCACATTTTTTTAAAGAGAGGTGAAAATACTTTTGCATAAAGTAAGAAGTAACATAAGCAAGATATAATTTGCAAATGTGATATGATCAACAAAACAACTGGCAAATTGCAAAAGAATGATTGTAAGATACAGCCGAGTTAAAGGAAATAATTGTTTTGTTGTTGTTTTTTTATTGTTTTTGAAACTGCTTGTATCTTTGGAACCTACCAATTTTAGTTTGGTTTTCTGCAAAATGTAACCTTTTGAATAATACATACAAACAACAGAGATGCCAACTGGTACGGATTTTCCGTATTTCGTACGGAAAATCTGTGCAAATACGGAAATACGATTTATGCC
>JAUMTS010063458.1:0-10767 GCA_032273385.1 Ophiopholis aculeata | reverse complement strand
ATGTACTCCATATTTTCCATAAAATGTCTTTTTTACCAAAATAATGACAGTTTTGACAAATTAGAAAATCTGTGTAGATATATATAGGTTACGGGAAACAATGAATCGACTGTTATAGCGGCCTAAGCAGCTTTACTATATGATCAGATCTTCAGCAAGTTAAACGTTTTCTGCCTATGATCCAGACCTTTGGCCCGACTTTTGGATGTTGATACCTGACCGGTCACGTATGTTGCGCTATCTTCAGTAGATAGCAAAGTGAAGACTCATCAAGACTCATCAAGTTTCAAACTTTTCACGGAGTTTTGGTGAAATATTATAATATTAAATATACCTAGGGCCTATTAATAATTACCACCGACTTTCTTACCATCTCAGTAGGTCTACCTATTTTTCTTGTTTGGCATGTGACTTTTGAATGTCTTTATTAGGATAAACGGCCCATATCATGCACTGAGTCTTCGAATGTGAAAAACTAGGATCTAAGTTATCATGTCAGAGGAGAATGTTATTGATTTAATGAACATACTTATGTATTCTTTGTTAATCAAAAAGTGAAAATGTGTCCGACATACAAATACACATAATCATTATGATTATTTATAACGTAATTGAAGAAAGAGCTTGTACCTAAATGTTGCAATTCACTGAGAAATTTTATTAATGTTCAATAAGTTTATAATAATTTAACAACATTATTTTTCAAGCATCTGTTAATAGTTCTTTAAACACTTTTCAGAGAGTCTTGTGACAAATGTTCATATCTTGTCTTGAAAATGTGAAGTTTCTTCCTTAACCTGAGGTTTGTACATCCGTCAGCGCTATCTTCGGTAGAGAGCAAAGAAGAGCATTATAGTACTATTGAAACTTTATTTATTCAGGGTTGCTTAATTAAGTTACAGAAACTGGTTTTCCATGTGCACGAGACCCTGATAAAGATATCTACATAATATACATACTAAAAGAGTAATATTATAATACATTTATATAAAAAAAACCTATTAAATACAAAGAAATTTAACATGATAATGATAACGTGGAAAATTACACTGAAAATTTGGATTTGAAAGTAAGCAAGCTCATAATAAATAAATTGGATCTGATGTCAAAAGGAAGGTTATTCCATATTGAACTACCTCGGTAAAGAAATGTGCGCTTACCAGGATTTATATTAAAAAGAGGAATTACAAGAGCATTGGAAGACTGACTACGAGTATTCTGGGAATGCATACTTGAAGTATAAATAAATTGAGATGAGAGATAAGATGGAGCATCCTGCCTAAGACATTTAAAAACAATGAGAAGAAGTTGATTTTGCCATCTTTTGTCAAGTTTAACCCAGTTCAAAGTTGACATCATGTCATTAATCGGGGTTCTGATATCTGCAGATAAGAGAACACGTGCAAGCTAGTCTAGCCTGTTCGCCATACACAACCTGTTTGGCTTCTCAGATGGGCACATGGTTCGTCTGGTGTCTAGATAAACATTCATGTTTCAGAATATTCCAATCACATAGCTATATATATCTGTAAAGAAACTTAAACTCAGTTCAAAAAACAAACACAAACCATTTAATAAAAAAACTTTTCACAAATTTTTATTTCCTAAAAAGTAAAGCTGGCTATGTGCTCTATACGGCAGGAAATCGGTCAATGATGCCTTCAGTCTCTCCATCCGATAAGCCCACCTTAACTCTTCCTCCGCCAAGCTGTAAGCAGCTATATCTTAAATAATGAAAATTCACCAATAGCTGCCCCGTGCAAATTTATGTGCAATGTTTCTATTTTAAAAATTGTAAAGCTATTTGAAAGCATATTATGATGATATATAAATCAACCAAGAATTATACATGTTTAATTTGACAATTAAACCAATTTAATAGTGACAAATTATAATTCTTATGCATTTAATTTTTATTTTTGAAAATAACTCAAAAGGCAGCACAAATTTTCAATGAGGTCAACAAACTTTTGCTGGCCAAAATTGGCCAGTTGGCGGAGTAAGTATTAATGACGTATTAAGCCTCAGCCAATAGAATTTGGTCATACATGTTAGTAGAGGTGATTGCTCTAGCCTAGTAAAATCCAAAGGTTTTTGCATCAACTTGATGTTGCTGTACTAGCCTAGTACTAGTACACTACTAGTATAGGCATGTCCAGAAATATTTTAAATTTATTTGTTTGAAACAAAGTAGTGTTAGCTAGAAAGATAGTATGATTTCCTTCAAAATGAGGGGTCGCCAACTTGATATGGGTAAGAAATGGTCAAGTTATGGTATGGGTGAAAAACTGATCCTGAAATTTGAAAATAGCTGAAATATGCCTGAAAATTGTGACCAGGCATTCCTATTAATAGGAGATGTTGCTCGTTCTTAACGCCACCAATGACTGGATGAAATCTTTATTTTTTTACCCGCACATCCGGGAAATCAGCACAATTGTTTACAAGAAAACTCTTTCAGACGTATGCTGTCAAGCATATACTGTATGAAACGCACACATTTATAACAAGCGTATGCTGAGCGCGCAGGATTGCGTCAAGTTTCGCAGGCGTATTGCATGACTGAGTTTTCTTGTAAACAACTTTGCTGATTTCCCGGATGTAGTGCGTTTAGATAGAGCAACATCTCCTAAATATTGCTTTGTGTACAATTATAGGACTACTATTTATTTGAATACAAAAATGCGGCACTATTTCATGAAATTTTGCTGTTACTACCTGAAATATAATGTATCAAGGCTTATGAGCTGCTATTTTTTCCTTTCATGAACAACTTTAAGGGTCGGTTTTCTCCATTGTTCACCTAAAAAAATTCGGGGGGGAGGAAATTTTGTCCAAAAAGTGCCAAAATGTGATTTTTTTACCAAGTTTGTAGACATATGGTAACAATTTCTCTCATTGAATCCTGTACTAAATGTAGTTATTTTATTGAAGTTTAATTCTCATAAACAGAAACACGGATGCCATGTTACAGATACCCTCAACTTCTATACGAAGGCAATGTAGAAGGAACTTGGCCCAAAGGTAGACCTGCCAAAAGATGGAAGGAGAATGATATGAGAGAAGATATCAGAAAAATGGAGTTGACATCGCTAGCAGATGTGGGAAGGATGGCCAGAGACAGACAGAAGTGGTAAAATATCATGAAACAGATGGCAAGGCAAAGTGAGCTAACACCCGTGCCGACGCCTTAGGTCAAGGTAGGTTAAACAGAAACAAAATTTAACCCAGAGACTTGCAAGGCTTGAATGATCATTCTTGAGGTGCGGCCATGATCTCTCAGATTTTGCTTTAATTGAAGTCAGTGGTTCACTTTGGGGTAAAATGGATATATATCTTACAAAGGAAAAAAATTATTTCCGTTTGGATACAATTTTACGGCCATTTGAAATTTGAGCCTTTTTGCCCCAATATTGGCCTAAAATGTTGTCGGGGCAATTGGAGATTAAAGGGCCCACCAACTAGTCTTTAAATAAGACTGCACTGCTCAACGTCACATGAATCGATACAAGGCCTGTGCCTGTGTCTCCCTGGGCACTTAATTCATTAAACAGATGTGCCAGGTTGTGTTTGAAAATTAAACATTTCACACTTTTTAACTCTTTACTTTTGTCAACAGGATGACAATTATTGCCATGGATGCTAACTTTCAGCTAGTATGAAAGAAAAATTACTGAGGCACTGGGCAGCCATAGGTTGTTGCAACCATGGAAAAAAGGTTGTGCGTCTACAGATTAGGTGACAAAGTTCTTATGATGGATGGTATCCATCAAGATTGACATTGTAAGTTACACAGTCTAAGCTTTAGAAACTGCCATAGTATTAATTAAGAATAAGAGTTTTTAGCTGTAAATTGTAATTACCTGCTGCAGTGCTGGTACATTGTCAGATCACTCCATTTTGGAAATTGCCTTCTTATTACCTATGGGGTTCATTGGGAAGTTGTTGGTCACCAAACTGAACCCAAATTTCAAAGCAGTGAGGAAACCAAAGCTCTTGGAATAAAGAGTAGGGATCAGGAATCTGAAGGCACAGATGGCCGTGCATGCACAGACTTGAACCGAGACCTCAGAGGTGCAAGGTGATGTTGATGCTGCTTTGCCAACCCACTTCACCAACATTATGACATTACCGTGGCGCAGTGATTTGAGCATTGGTCCCATAATCTAAAGGTTGAGGGTTCCAAATCTTACCTCTGCACTTGAGCGTTGAGTCCTAGGGCAAGACTCTTTATCCACATTGTTCTCGCCCCACCCAGGTGACAAATATGGATACCGGTATTTGAAAGTGCCGAAGAGGTAAAACAGACTTGTTTATGTGGGATGATTAGTGAACTTCGGTTTCAACTTTATCTTTACCTAACCAGGTGTAATCAAGTGACATTAATGTTCATTGGTGCTAGATCTGTACCTTTTTGATACAAAGTTACTGCAATTTTGGTGACACAGGAGTTGTCATATTTTCCTGTCATCATTCTGAAAATGCACATATTCTGTAGTATAAGTCCGTCCTTTTAGAAGAATTCACAATTTGCCTACTAATTGGTGCCAGGATGATTGTTTCTCATTTTTTTAAGCTGCAAATTATGAATTCCTCCAATGTTTTAAAATGAAATGAAATTACATCCAATTCAGATTTAATCTTTTTTGTTCATCCTGCAAAATCACAAACAACTTAACAAACAAACAAAATTAAGTATTCACGATGCTGTGTTACATGTGCATGTGCATGTGCAGGAACTTGAATTGGTTTGAATCAGTCTCTTTGGAAGCAGGACTTTCAGTTGTGTTCCTACCACTTTTTTGACATATTGAATTTGATGTTATGAGTTTTGTAACTTTTTTTCCAGGAATGCAGTAATTTTCATGCTGGAACAACACTGAGATCCACCAGAATGTCTAACTAGTTAGATGTTAGCAGCGTTTCCAGCAGTACCTGCTGCTATATGAAATTCCACAGTTATTCATGGACATGACCACAAGTGGAGAAAGGTAACTGACATTAGCTTCATTATTACACAACTCTTATATGTTGCAATTTATGCTACCAACAGCATCTTATTGCATAACTACTGGCAATATGGGGCCTTAGGTTACTGAATAATTAGAAAACTAATGGCAATATGGGGATAAAAGCCAGCACCTAATGTTTTCACATTTCAAAGTATTATTGAATGATTGAAATAATGTTGTTTTCAAGTAGTAGAAAGGTGGGACCACAGAAGTCTAGTTGAGGACTGGTACAATTGTTGCCCCTCTGGTGTAACATTGCTATCCATTGTTTTTTTCTCACAAACTAGGCCTGATATTATGATTTTGTTCCCCTGTTCTTTCAGACCTTTTATTTATTTAGTTTGCATCTTCTGTATTATATGGTCACTCTATATCAGAGGTGGGCAACTTGAAATCATGGCGGTCCAAAATGTTGATTCCGACCTCGTTTGAGGTCCGGAGCATATATATGCAATTTAAAAAAACCTTCACTTTTTCACTCAAAACACCGTCCTTTGATCACCCTTTTACTTAAGCAAACGCCCAAACAGATTCGCGCTTAGCACAAATAAAAGTGCTTATTACTATTATATCTTCAATATGATTCAAATTGGGATTAATCTGTTACTTTTGCTACATGAAATATTGTATTTCAACTCTTCTTCATTATAAAGTTGAAATACTATTGCGTTATCTTTGAAGAACATTTTTGAACTTTCCTCATTAAATCACATTCTGGAACACCATATTTGAATTTGTAAAACAAATGCATTTTTGTCTAACAAGTACTGCGGTTTGCACAATATCCCTTTGCGGTCTGGAGACCCCTGGGTATATTGCACCTTATATACACTTTTTAGTTTGACTCTTGACTTTTTAGTTTGCTCTGAAGGTGATCGACACTCGCTAGCCCAGCCTCAGCCCTCTAACATGGATGCCTCTTGGGAAAGAGTTTGCTCATGTTTACCAGCCTAGAGAACCAAGTAGTTTCAAATCAAAGCTATATAGTTTTAAATGTATTTTGACAGGTGAACTACGGTGCAAGATGGAGTGATGGAATTGGTTTGACTGATGGAGAAGGGATGTGGGCGTACCTCAGAAGCGTAAGAACTCTTTCATCACCAAAGAGATGACAGTTGTGCATCGCAGAGACATTTTAACTGTACGCTTCTCCACTATGCAGAGAAAAAAGACTCAACCATTGGTAAGCAAGTGGCAGGGTCATATTTTTATTGAATTGTTCTGTATTATTCTTATTTTCCTCTAGGTATAAATCTGTACACAAGCTTAATTTACTCAAGTTTGAGACAGGCTGAGCAGACTCAGAGTATCTTTTTAAATTATTATCAGATTGACACCGGCTTTATAACATTTATGCTTTATTATTTTCCTGAATTCATATATTGTCAATATCTTGATGATTTAACAGTCTTTGTAAATAATGATAATCTTTTTCACAATACTTCCGTAATTAATACGGCTTAAATGGCTTCGCCGTTAGACAAGTCAGAAGCTGTCAAGATTCACCATTTTGGTGGCTCTGGAAAGAGCCGTTATACTGCAGACTGAACCATGTCAGCAGAGAACAAGCAGATTTTATCTATCTGTGAAAGCTACCCCATGCTTTCTTTAAATTGATAATATTGTGGCTCTGAAAAGAGCGTTTAGTTGAGACTACAAAGTCAAAAGTGAGAGTGAAAAGTAGACCTTACCAATCTACTGTCAAGTGGATTGCCCCTTATCCATGTTTAATTATACAACAAGATAATGTTACTGAGTAACATACACTAGAAGGCTGCCCCTTTCCTATAGGTCAGTGATCTGCATAGACTGGTGTCCATTGATCATTTGACAATGATTGATTTGTATGGTGAGATTAAATGTACAACATCCATTGCTGACCTGACAGGAAACTATGAGCTCAATTTGTTTTCCCTTACATGTATTATATAGACTTTACACTTGACAGCTGGTAGCTTTTCAAATGATGCTTACAATTAAGTAGAAGAGTGAAAACTGAATCCGGCCGACTTCAGACAGTCAGACTCATTTTACTTGATCGTATCACAAATGTCCAGGAAGGTCAAGCTTGGTCAAAGCCTTTATAACTTTAGGGGTCACGCACTACTTGACCAATTTCTACCGTCAATTACGGAATGCTAATTTTGCATTCTTTATTTTAGAATGAACCTGCATAAAATGTTCTTGGTGTTTATAAACATCATAAAGAGTATTTTTTAGGTCATCAGAAATGACTTTTCGATGAAGTATTATTTTGTGAAAGCTAAACATGGCGTCTTCAAAGAAACTGTGTTTTTTTTGGGCGTGTTTTGAGGTGCACTAACCGCCATGAATGTTGTTGTTTGTCCTCGCGGCTAGTAATTTAAGAGTCACAGTAAATGAAGTAGTTAAGGATCCAAGACAAATTTGCTCACCATTTTTCCCACTCATGTGATGTTCACTAGGGCTTTAATTGAAGTTTGACAAATTTGGGAGACTACAGGCCTAAACAGAGACCTAAAAAGAAAGAGGATCTGGGCAGACCGATGGAAGGTGACCTTTGAGCCATAAAAAATGCAAGGCACTGACAATATCAAGAAGGAGGAACCCAACACAACTGGACCTGCTGTTTGGAAGCACTATAAGCTGGCTGAAAAGGAGGAGCCAGAGATTCTGGGAGTTACAATTGACAGCAAGCTGACCTGGACAAAGCATATTTCCAACATCACATCTAGAGCAGGACAGAGGCTGGGTGCTCTGAGGAGAGTTGCCAACAAGCTAAATGTCAGCGGCTCAGGTACGCAGTTTGATGGAGTATGCCTCACTCTCATGGATGGGTGCTAGCCTCACCACTCTAGGATTACTCAACTCAATCCAGAGGAAGGCCCTTCGTATCATAGGCACATTTCGAAGATGATGCAAGCTCAGAGCTGAACATCACTTTTTTCCATCAAAGACGCCAGGTGGCTGCAGCTACAGTCCTCTACTAGATGCACCAGCTTTTGTCCAACCGACCTTAAAGCTTTGCTACCACACCCTTATAGTTAGAAGAGCTACCCGCTCCAGCCTGTCAATGCCATGCCATGCCCCCACAGTACCCGTTTTCAGAACACTCTCCACAGGCAAGACATTCATCCAAAATGCAGTGCATGTCTGGAACAGCCTACCTGATAGCGTAGTTGGTACCATTTCTGACAATGGCGCAGTCCTTCAAGAGCAGGGTGTGCATCTTATGTCATACACCTGATGCTGGTTGTACTGTCCCCTTCATTCTAGTTGTTCTAAGCTGCTGTGAACCACTGATTGGCCCATGTGGATTTCTGTTATAGTGCTCACAGCCTATATTAGCTCTTGACTTCTGTCACTCTTCATGGGCTATAATGGTTCACTCTAGCATTTATTATATTTTTTAACCGAGTACAAAAGAGCGAGCAAAAATTGTATACGAATGTTATCTACAACTACATTTACTTTATTTTAAAATTCTAAGCCGTTTGGAAAAACAACAAAATCGTAAGCAAAGAGATTCAGAACCTGTGTCGAAAAACACCATTTCCTTGAAAGTGCCATTTTGTGCTTTACACAACACAATACTTCAACAAAGGACATTTCTGAGAACTTTTAGCGACCTTTCATGATGTATGCAAATATTAAGAAAATTTAATAAAGTATCATTCTATAAATAAAGAATTCAAATCATGGTTTCGTCATATTCGGTAGCAATTGTTCAACCCGCCATATTACAGCCCTTAATATGACCACAAACAATCTTTGACATGTATACTATACATGTAAGCTCAAAACTTGTGTTTTGAAACATTGACAGATCTGCTTGTTACAATGATTTCTTTTATGCCTGTCCCATTGACTTGTGAACAAAATAAACATTTTAAGTGCATTGAACTCTAGAATTTTACAATTAAAAAGCATTGTTTGATTTAGATTTTCTCATAACTCTAGAGAATAGGAAATGGTAAAAGTGATTTTGGTGTCAAAATGATTCTAGAATTATGTAAAATAGCATTTTTCATAAAGTCTATTTACTTGTGTTGGGTAACATTACTTGTTTATTTACAAAGTTGCAAAGAGATGAATTGACCAATATGAAAGTGCTCAATTCATATGAAGAGCATAAATACAAATAAAACACAGTTAGTTTAAATATTTATATGGTTGCAACTTGCAGTTTACTGGTACTATGTACAAATAACATCAGTTTGTGTGATGATTGTGTCACATGAAACTGTCTTTTGCAACTATGTAAAGATTTCAACTTACAGTGGTTTATCAATTGTATCGATTTATTTATTGAAGTTGGCATGGATTTTTATGCTCTCGTCTGAGGGTATTGAAATTAGACATAGAACAATTATGAATAATTCTCATAAAATATAATTATTTTCAGTAGCACTAACTACATCTGAAGAAGATTCTTCTACAGGAGCAGCAGAGATTATCTATATCATTGCCGATTTATCGGTACAAGGTGGGTTTTTAAGTTGCAGAGCAGTTTAAAGGGCATTTGCAACATTTCAAGATTTTTCTCATATATGTTGGAAGTGACCTTATCTCGGCAAAGTTAAAACCAGTACGTAATAGACATGCTAAGATCTAGGGAGCGCTTTATCATTTTTTGTCCCATGGAGTTTTAAGGGGATATTGGCTATTGCTATGGCAAATTCCTTCTGTGTGTACGTACAGGGTGTCCAAAAAAGTCTATGCACGATTTTGAAACTATATATTTTACAAAATATTAGTCGTATTGAAAAATTAAAAACATATAGAAAGAGCAGATGTGGGTTTTTATTTTGATACCAAACATGAAGTTACAACTATTTATAATGCGACCCTACAGGTAAAAGATACCTTACTGTAAAACTGTATTTTAATACCTCGCGGGATTTCGTTAGAGTTCTCTGATCATACAAAGCACATATTCTATTTATTTACATTTCCTGACAAAGTCAAATAACTTTCATCCCTAAACCAAATTTGTTCAGAAAAGATGGATTCTGCTAATTTGGTTGCTAATCTAGTTGCAAAACAAAACTCTTGCTTCTCTGTCTGCTGCTTTAATTTTTTGCTTGATATGAATCTTGCATGGTAACATCTTTACTTAAAATATTGTGCACAGTTGACCTCCTAATCTTGATTTCTTAGGAGAGTCGGCTAATAGATCTCATCTGACATTTAGCTAAGTACATGTGTTATGACATCAATGTTACTTGTTGATCTGCCAGTCTTTTCTCGACCACATCAAGCAAATCATGCACAGTTCCTGTGTTCAGAAATGTATCCAAAAACTTCAAAATATATATTTTTCTTGGTGTGCGTTTTACTTTGACATGTTTTCTGAACTTTTTTGATTAAAGTTAAACTGAATTTGTTTCAGAGTAGAACCACACATTTCTTATTCGTTTACATATGTTGTAAAACAACTTGAATGACGACTTTTGTTGTGCAATGTCGTCTACAACGCCTATTCATGTTGTGAGTGACCAAGATTGGTAATAACGTCAATGTTGCAAGTTGTGCAGTCAATTGTGAATACTGACAACAATGCTTTTATTGTCGAGCCTCCCTAGGGAGGGCTCGGCTTACTTATCACTTCACTTTTTTTGGGTGTGGATATATTCCTATTGAGTTAAGCACTATGGAAATGCGTATGTCCGTAGACACCCTTTTTACCAAAAAGGACGTAAAAGTCGAGTTGATCCTACTGGACTATGGAGTTTCCCACTAGAGTTAATTCGTAATAGCTACCATTGTACAGGGT
>JAUMTS010063347.1:0-10768 GCA_032273385.1 Ophiopholis aculeata | reverse complement strand
TCAAATTTAGTCAAAAGAATCATTGACCACATTGAAATACACTGATAGGGTCAAAGGTCACCCACGGGTCACCAAAGATCAGATAGGGATACATATTCTTAGGAACACTTAATAAGTTCCAAATTTGGTCAGAAGAATCGTCGACCAGGTTGAAATACATGGGGTCAAAGGTCAAACAGAGGTCACTTTGGGCAAACAGAGGTCAATAAGCTGCGGGGGAAAAGGCGCCAAAGGTGTTACGGGTGCTCTAGTATCTACTATTAATTTGTTTTATTAGTTAATTGAATGGTGGTTGACATACGTTAATGGGACTTAATATTATAGTGGTATGTCAAAATTAAGTAAGAATGAAATTATTTTCTGAAAAAGGTTAGGCATATGATAGCACATAGACCTGCAATTGAGTTGTTTAATTTTATACTATAATAAAGATAGATGTATTGTACTAATTGAGTAATTGTTTGAACATCAACAATTTGTTTTAACTCTGTGGAACAAAGTCATATATCTTTTGCTTAATTTCCAAGCCCACGAGAGTTTGTAATTCTTTAGTTCTCCACACAAAAATACAATATTCATTAAAAAAAACCAGTACTAAGACAATAAATACAAACACCATCGTGGTGAAAAAAGGTAATTCTGTCACTATCAGTGTGTTAGTTTTCCACATTAGCTTCCTATGTCATTTTTAATTTAAGCGTAATCTATTTAATGGTTCACCTTGTGTTTTTGCCAAAAAAACGCAAATTATAACGTTTACGGAAGGAAAGGTTGCTAGTTATCACGATCATAGGATTTCTGTCAATGTTGCATACATGTGAGAATGGCATTTTTCCAAAAACAAGGGAAACGGTGTACTGGTGCCAGACATATTTATTAATGGTGCTTAATGAGTGTCCCTGGTGTCGGTCAGTATGGGATTGCAAAGTGAAACGCAAACATGAATAAAAGGTTGTGCGACATCTTTTACTATCCATACATTGTAAACATGTCGTTAAAAAAAGATGTTACAATATTTATTTAGTTCACAAAAAGAATTATTTTAATATAGTATTGTATGACGACTATATCAGTTCCAGATGGTTTCCCTTGGATCCAGGTGTTGAGCTCCACTGTTTATCCGGGACTCATTGATCTGGGAATCACTATCTTTTTATGTTTCCCAAAACACACGGAATTTCAGTTATACTTTATAAATAAACCGTTCATCAAAATTAGCTAACATGGCATATTTTCAAGTAACTGCAAATATTGAGGAACCCATGGAACAGGTCATTTTGTCTGGATCAGATTAATATAGTAACAGAGAGATCTACTGTGTGTCAGTTTGAATATGTTGGTAGTTTAGTCAAAAACGTTGTGGGCAAATCAGTCTCAAACAACATTCATCTTTGTACTACCCTATGACGCTAAAATCTCTATTTAGTCTTAAGTACACAAATATAACATGTTTTAACATGTGTCAGATATCTGGTTAGTAAAATACATATAGTGATTCGGAACATTAAATGCTTTGTTCTAACACGATACTTACAATTGACACCTTGGTCCTTCGGTTGTTCCAATTAAGTTGCAGTAACGCGTGATTTGAAAATTAATTCGATAGAAAACACCTTGCCTTTATGTTTGAGAAATAATAGAACCAATAAAGGTTCAAAGACCTCTTTTGGTAAACAATGGAGTAACTGGAACGAAAACACTGCAGAAGTCAAGATTTGTAATTCAGTTTACCCCTCCCTTCTGAATGGCCACCTGCCAAAACTAACACCAAAGTGCACGTACTTCCTGATAACTAAAGGTACAATAATAAACAAGTTTTAACTTGTGTTAGACAATAAGCTTGCTGTCAACAAATTTTATGTTGAAAGTTCACTACATTGGCTGGAACACGATTTTAAAGAATTAAAGCTTATAAAGAGAATCTGCCTATTGTTTGTGAGTTTAAGGTTGGGCTTAAAGCGGACAGTCTCGTGTTATTTATATGGCCAATGGTTTTCTTTGTTACATTACTGATAGCACCTGCCCTCTGAGTATGATCCATGGACTTTGAAATTATAGTGTCCGTTATAAAACACGGTTGGGCCTAGCACGTCTTCAGAATGTACAGCCCAAATGACCACGACCTCATTCTATCGAGATATCTTATTTTTAATTATAAAAAAAGGTTTAAGGGTTATAAATTTCTTTTAAAGTAAGCACTGGTTGTTGTAAAAAATACTTATTTTTCTGTTTATCCAGTAGAGTTTTGCTAACGTTTAACGAGAGTGTTCAGTTTGATCCGTTATTGGTGACACTCATATGTACCAATATGAAAATAACACTACACCATTAACAAACATGGTATATATCATAATTAATTACAATTTTCGGAAATCCGTGCTATATATAAATACGCGGAGTATATCTGCCTTTCATACAATATGTATCTACCTGTACTTGAATTTTAAAAAAATAATATCACGCGCACCGGAACAGAGTTTGACTGAATACAATGCAACTTTACTTAAAAGCTCTAAAATCATGAAAAAAGTGTGACATATATTTTAACAACTTGTGTGGCTCCGTTGCATTTCAAAAGCTGCTCATTTGCCTCGCATACGCTTTTCCTGCCATAACATCTGGTGCCAAGCAACCGTCATGCATACAAAATTCACAAGCTTTGAAACATTTATTAGTTTGGGCATCAAACAAGAGGTGGACCAAGTGTATTGATTTATCTGTCGATGATACCAAAATAAATCAACGCCAGTTACTTTGTATTGAGTAATATTTTACAAATTTACACGTAGTAACAGTACGTGTTGTCTATATATAAGAGAATCCCTTTGCGGGTTCTGAAAAGTGCCGAACGGGTGTTCATTTATAGCGAGAGTCGTGTTATAGTAGCGAGTACGTTTTGTGTCGTGAATAATGTATTAGATTTATATTTGAGCAGACGCTTCAAATGTAAATGAATATGGTATAAATACCAAGCGTATTCAAATATGAACCTACGAATGGTTCTAATGGATGATTTAAGCACTGACTTGTTTGTAGATTTTTTTTTTCAACAGAAAAAGTGAAATGTAACTCTGTGCCAGCAAGTTTACCCTTAGTCATGGTTTAATGACTACGGTTTTGCCTAAAGACAGGAACAACAATGTATTATAATAGATCCATTAGCTCACAACATACATAGTAATCTTTGCAAAGAATGGCCATGATCATGTTCAAGTTTCACTTTTTTTAAAATTAATGCAAGGGTGAACATAAATAATAAAACAGTACTACATGTAGCATAAATAAAACATAGAACAGATCATACAGTTTGCCTACATGCTACTCTCCTTTATCGTAATAATTAGAAAGCGGAATACAGTAATTTCTATGATAACAGACATGACTTTATAAACATCAGAAATATCAGACAAGTTATATAATAACTTTTCATTATAAAATAAGGCTAACCACCATCATTTTATTACATATTCACGGCCTACATCATAAGTATTAATGCTGTGAATTTATACAGCAACTGCACGATTACAGCATGCACCTTTGAGTAAAATTTATGTCATTGGTTTGCCTGGGCATGGAAAGTCAACACTAATTGGTTAAGTTGTATTTTGATACCAACAGTATTATTTTGACATGTAGCTTAACTCAAAATTAGCGTTGGGGTTATTTTTTTTCATGGATCGAGTGTGCGGGGCAGATTGGGTTGACGGATACGAGGCAATATTGGCAACTTGTTGTGTGTATTATGTATTGGAGAATACGGTATTAGCATTTTGGGAGCCTTCCCCTGCAAAACCGTGTACAAGGAATTCCGAATACCGATTTGTATATGCATGCGCAATTACCACCGCCGCAAATGACAACACAGCGCCAGCACTACCTGCACTAATTTGCTATTAACCTCATTGAGAAAATGTAATGACAAAATACGATACAATAATGGTCAGGCTGATAATATGAACTAGAGTTTAATAATCTATCTTTAATTTAGTGACCAATTTAAAAAGAGGATAAATCCATTTCTATAATGTCTACAAACATTAAATCACACTTTAAAAGTGTAATAATATTACTGATCATGACAAATATTTTTAAATAATTCATTTTAACACAGCTGCACGTACTATGAAGTATTAACGCAAATTTCGATATCCACCACACGTGCAATTCTACAGAATAATCCTGTTTTTGCGTGCTGCTGTCTACAGCGCCAATCCCATACTCCGAAAAATCCTGTTCACAAACTTGACAAAGGTAATAGGGCACATGTTATGTCACACCTAATTTATTACTCATTTAACGTAACGAAAATAATGGATTTGTGTAAAAATAGCAAACCGGGTACCAAAACACGTGTTATAGAAGCACACGCGATAGTACTCTGACAATAACGTCATTTGAAATATAACAGTCCTCTATCCAAATACTTCTTTAATTCAGATATTTCAAGTCTCAAACAACTGTTACTCATTGCAAGTCATACAATGTCACAAAGTGTTTTTTTTATTATTTTGGACGAATTTTCTAATAGATCTTGATAAAAATTAACAAATACATTTAAAGGAACTACCCATGATCCTGAATTTCAAATTTCACTTTTGTCTATACTTTCCAATATTGTTGCATATTTAGAAACCCCTCCCATATACTAACATATGTACGAAACATCTCCCGCAGAAATGGCATGTTTAGTGCCAGAGAGCCAATTAATTGCATTTTCAATTAATTCCTCTCCGGAGAGAAATTAACTCAGAAGAGCGATTCTATAAACAAACAATTTAAATCTTGAGTTTTAAACTTCAGTGGTGTACTTGTCCATTTGTGAAGTTAATGTTATGTTTTTATATTAACATTTTCTGTTTTTAAGAAATTATACATTTTTTCTAAGAAGGAAACCACACTTTATGAAACAAACAATTTCGGAAATTAAACACACTGCTTATTATACCGCCTCCGAGAATTAAACTTGCTAAAAAAAAAACCCACTTTTCTTCACGATTTCAGCAATTTTATGGGGATTTTGTAATTTGTTTTGATTATATATGTCTCTGTACTAGCTTCTGGAAATTTAAAGAGTTTTCTTGACCAGCTGCAATCATGGGCAGTCCCTTTAAATTCAAATAAGAAATAGGTGAATTTTAATGCATGTGTTAATTCATAACAAGATGTACTTAAAAGTGTTTAGCAATATAAGAACAAGATTTTAAATCCTAATTTTCCTGAATTATCATCTGGTTATTCGGCGCTTAATAATTTGGGATATAATACTTTACGAAGTTGAGAACTATAATCTGTCGGTACAAAATCATGTAATGAACTACTGATGATTAATTCAAAGACTGATCAAAATGTAAAGAACGAATATTGTTTTAAAAAGTATAACAAAAGGGCATTAAACTTAGAAAGATTGCGATTAAACGATACGTCACAAAAATATGTATAAAATTACAAATTTAGAATTGCACTCCAAAGAACACACTTCATAGACTTGATAAACGAATCAATTATTTCAAATAATAGAATTGGAAAAAGCTATCAGTTAACTCCTTTTCTTTATTTTGTTGTAAATAACGAATTTATATTGTTCCAATTTAAACGCGATTACACAAAATGTTCCAAATCCCTTTACACAGAACTAATCGTGTCGAAATGAAAAATGTTTGGAGTGCCTGTATACATTGCTAATAATGTAACACGGCTTGTAATTTGAATCCTATACGGAGTGAATTCTTTTTATATGATACGTTCATTATACAGCGTATGATTGCAATGGTTGTCAATAGGGAAAACATGTAATTATCTGTGAATGTAACCTTGAGGTCCGTGTAATTTCTGCGTGTTTGTCGGCTTCTGTTCCATTCTCTTCCCCGTACCCTCCAGGTCTGATGAAACTTGGCTTTCCGTTAAACACGTACTAAGTCCTTAAAGCTTAAGCATCTCCGAGCGGAAAAAAACTGACGGCTTGTTTCGTGAAAATCCCTGGTGTAGAGCGCCTTCAGGCGACTATTTATCCCATAGACTTCCTTTTTTATACAAAAAAATTCCAACAAATTTTTGCATGGGGCAATTTTTTGTGTAGAAAAATCCGATGTCCACGACTTTTGTAAACGGATCTTTGTGAAAAACATAACAGGTTTTAGAACATCATGCTCAACATCTCCAGGCAGAATTGGTTTGTGTGTTTGTTGTATTATAACTGACGCTCAGGTTTGTATGTAAAAATGCGAGAATAGTTTAGCCTGATTGTGTTCACTGTAAAGCGATTGCACGTTTTTTCGTAACTGTTGCGGGCAATTCGTTGTAGATTAGACATTTACACGAGGGAGATGTGAAGTAATGGTAAAACGCTAAGGCCCTCGGCAATGGATGAAATAAGTTGTCAGTCTCGTATCTTGTTAACAAAACTCCCTTAAGGCTTTAACCTTAGTATTAACACGTCTTACGTTATGGAATCGAGAATTGACAGCGCTTATTTATAAATGCTGATGCTGTTATCTATTACGTAGGTTTTTGTATTTTTATAAAATCATGAAATTGAAACTCTCAAGTAGAGTATTTTCTGTACAAATGTAATTTTACTCGAGCGGAGCATTTTTCTACTGAATATATAGTATTGCTGTTAATTGAATATTTCCCATTTTGAAGCTTCGGTCTATTTACGTTCTTCTCCCCACTTTCTCTCCTTTTTTTCTCATCTCTATCCCTCTATCAATAATTACCTTACAGGTTTATTATTAGAGCAAAGATTATAAGAATCTGATAGGACTTTGTTCTTGGTCGACTTTCAATCATCTTTCAACGAAGTTCAGTCTACATAATCTCTCCCGGTGAGACCATCATGTGATGTTTTCCGATCTAGTTATATCATTCATAACTCATATAAGTTTGATCAGAGAGTAACATGGCCGCAATACCTTGGCAACCATATGGCAGGGGTGACGTCACGTAAAACAAAACTATTATCATACTAAATGCAATACCTTGCTCAAGATAGTAGCAGTGTATCGTGTAGACACCATTCTCTAGAATCCTCTTTAATGTTTCAAGTTATTTGTTTAACGACAGTTTTAATCATATTAGGCCATATGTTCATCTTTCAAAATCATAACCACTATTTCGACTATTTTGTAAGGACAATCTCATAGTCCTCTCCACCCAAATGCTTATTGTTGTTGAACAGTTGCTGTAACAAAAGGTCAAATCGCCTGCAGGTGTTTTCAGCAGTCCTTCCTATCTTCAGTAGACAGCACTTACACGCAACACGCAAATCTCACCAATAAATTATACCATTAATATTCACGCCGCTTTATAAGGGAACTATTCAGGACAATTTGAAACAACAAAGACCTGGTATGATCTTCACCAAGATGGAATTCACACATTTAAGATCACATGTTTTCGATAATTTTTGCCTCAATCATGTTTAATAAGTGAAGACGTGAGCGCAAGAAGTCCGTTAGTCAATCCTATATCAGTGATACTTGACGTTCTGTGATACGTGCATTGATGTTGTCAATATATCGTAGGAATCAACACGACAGCTACATTCAACTTTCGTGCCTATTCCAACGATGTTTTGGCAAGTTTAATTGCGTGCATCACAAAATGTCAAGTACGGACTTACGTATTTCTTGCGCTCAAGTATTCATGTGTAAAAGCGCAGCATTAAGGAATCAAGAATTCTTCTTGCCGGTGTTAATAAGTGGCAAAAATTAAAAAAACATAATCATGTTCGAGCTATTTCTAATAAGAAACATTTTAAATTGGTATATTCGGTGTTATTATGACAACAGAAATGATGCATTTATTTATTCTAAAGTAGAAAATGATTCAAACTCTTATCGTCTATCTGCAAAGTATAGTTCGATCGAAATCAAATCAAAGCATCTCACAAAATGTGAAAAGCATACCTCTAAATATCCTTTTCATGTATCAAAATGGCACAATAATACGCGCGAATAGTCCTCCCTTAAGGCCGTATAGTGTTACCCTATGGGCGTCTCTGTACTGTCAAAGAGCAAGCTCGTAACTCGACCAGCCTGTAACCCGATGGGCTTCATGCATAATTCATGTTACAATAATAACCTAACATATCACATGTCAAAATCTTGATAGTGAGGCAAGGTGAACATGTCAAATGCCCTGACGCCTCGAGGTGAATGTTTTACATAAAAGGGTGTAAGAATGTTTAAATGAAAGTTAATGTGATTTTCTTTCTTGTTTATTTTGTATTTCGTTTGTATCTTGTGTATGTTGTGTATGTTGACGCTGTGGCAGTATAGCTTATTTGTTCAATCTGTCATTCTTTTAGAAGCAAAACTATCTTATGTTAAGGAAGGTTTTCAGTTATCCAGGAGGGATCAATAAAAACAACCACTTAAATCAAACTTGTCGCACTTGTTGGTGTTATCGTCTAAATTCAAAACTGACTCTTTATCTGTCAAATAGATATCAATGTTGATGCTGGATATCTAGTGCAAACTTAATAAACCGTTATTCTTCAGAGTTAATTTTTGTAACTCGAATTTACTTAATCAAATGTAAAGCTATAGATCTCTTCTTTTCATTGATACCAAAATAAGTATCAACCATCTGCATATTACATCATATCGTAGTAAGCTTTTGCAAATTCGAAAAAAAATGCTCATAAATGAGACTTGAGCAGGAAATATCAATACTCATTTACTTAATTAGTTTGGAGCATAATTATATCATTTGTCAGGAACGATGCCTTATATATTGAAACCATAACGCACAAAAGTTCAACAATAATTATGTTGGGTTGCAACTACACCTTCGTGGGACGAGCGTTAATGGTTTAGGAACAATTGGACCTCAACAAAAACTTACAAAGAGTATGTCTCACGGATTGCACTTTGCTAAGCTAAATCCTGACTAAACATGCTTTTAAACGACTAAGATTCTCTTTACTGTATTTAATTATCAAGCAATATACCATACGTTGGGAAAGGGTGGTGTACCAGGTCACCTTCCAGTAATGTAGTTGCATAACGCACATTACAAGCTTACTCTATAGTTTAACATCAGTAAACAGAAACTACGATTACTGTCATGGTGGAAATCCTTGTCATGGTGGTTTATCCATGTTCTACGAAACCCTCTACATGGAAACTACATTGTGCTCTTGAAAAAGCAAATACGGTGAGCAAATTGCTTCTACACATCTTTTCTAGTAACAAATATCACAAACGAAGCTTTCAGAAATACTGACAAGTTGACAACATATGCGAGCTTTACAAAAGAGAAGAAATGTAAGTAAGGCAGAAGAGAAAAAAGTTGGCAGATGTTGTCGGGATTGAAACTAAAGCATTATCCGCTGCAGGTTACGGGAATAGTCCTTATAGGCCAGGCATGCAATCAAAAACACGGCGGTGAGCGCCGATGCAGAACCCTCGAATTAATTGCTTTGTGACTTGGCACTCCTTTAGGACACGGAGAATCCTTATTATCGACAAGACACTTTCTTGTCCCAATATCATTTCATAATCAAAATTCACACAAGCAACGGGGAGGTCGCGAGGGAGTTGTCTTTCTCATGCGTGTAATTGACCGCTAAATGTCTATGTGTTCGTCATTTTAACCCTTTCCTTCTTTCTTTGCTAAGAAATAAAGTTGTCACGTCTCAGGCTCAACACGCTTAACGAAAGACAACTTAATAATCACGCCATAGGCAACTTCGGAGTAGGTAAGAACTAACTTGCGCAAGTACAAACATTCCTAGCTTCTAACTACCTCAACTAGTCAATGTAATATATTTTGACGATGTATTAGTACAATGTAAGCTGGTAAAGTTAAACTGTGAAAAACAATATATTTGTTTTACCTACTCTTCCAATTGCAAATGTCTGCGTGTTGGGCGATCATGTTTACTTAATGGATCACGTTAAACATCGTGAACAAGAATACATTTAGAAGATATTGATTCAATCTCCCTGTCGTATTATGCCATCAAAGTAAAAGGAGAAAAAGAAAAATCGTACGCGATTTGTAATTTAGTCTCCAAATCAGTAATTGGCTCTGCCAAGTGATTACAGAAAAGTAAACTGTTGCCATATTTGCGAGAGTATCGATGTGTGGCATTTCAAGTAGAATCAAGTATCGTTTTCATTTCCCATTTTTCATGAAAATATCAAACTGCAATACACAGAGTGATCTAAATGATGTCAAATTGTATGAGTTCATCTGAACGCAGTTTTTTTAAAATTGGCCATTAAATTTAGATTCGAATTGCCTTATTTCTGAATGACACAATTAGGAAGATATTTTACAGACATTAACTGTTATAAACTGCGTATTTATAACCGCTATCGATAGTACGCATGACATAATTCTGTTTTAACGAGTTGTATAGCTGTGTGGTAGGCAACACGTGGTGGGTACATTTTACTGCTATCTTCGGTAGATAACTGTACAGTAATCACTGTCTGACATTTGAAACCCGTGCTTTCAGCATTGTTGATTGATATCTTTTGAAGAATATTTAAATTGTTGATTTATTTAACAGAACGTTTTTTTCTTTATAGCAAATCCGTAATGATGTTGTTAAAATTAAGAATTTGAAATTGAAAAAAGTTACATAATATTTATTTTTTTTTCTTCCAAAGAACTTGTATCAATTATTATATTAGTACGATGAATTGGACCTTATTGTTTCGTATGACAATTGCTACACTACAGAATGCTACAGCAAAAATGAAAACCACGAAAGTCCAGTGACCGCTCCTTCCCAAAAAGACATAGATCACTTGAC
>JAUMTS010063346.1:0-16997 GCA_032273385.1 Ophiopholis aculeata | reverse complement strand
TAAAACACGAGCTATATTAAATTCTCTAAATGCCCTGAGAAAATTCTTTAGAGTGACACGATTTCAAATTTAATTATAGTATAATGGAGAAGGTAATGACTTGTATGAATTTGAATATGCCCACACGGTATAGATTGCTGTAAGATGAACTGCATGATTTAGTAGATTTGAAATGGATAGACGTCTACGTCAGATAATTATGGCATTGAATTTTAAGTAAGTTCGTAGATAAAACGTAGACCTTATGGAACAAACTGAAACAATCATACCACGTATACATACAACTGTTCTTATACGTCCAAGTTTTTACCATTCCAATTAAACAATCATCGATATTAATTAGTCATCATGAGGCTTAATTAATTCGCCAGGATAAATCACTTCTCATAGAACAGAAGGACAGGTCCTATTTTTAAGACAGACATACCCAACCACAGTGATTATAACAAGTCTTATGAATGTATGTCATTTAAGGCCATTTTCCGGTTGCATGTAGCCATTGATTTTTGTGAGGCAAAACTTTTCGGAAATAGAGTGGGGGATGTCTGAGAGATACCATAGTTTGTCATCGACACAGTACTAGTAACTTTTAAATACGTTACGTAATATAATTAATTAAACTAATTTCGGAAGAGTTTCCGAATCACTACTACTAGCCAAATGATTCTTGAATCATATAGGCTAGCATTAGAATGGCCTGATCCGGAAAATTAATTTTAATCTTTTGAATTCAGCTGTTTTGACATGTAAAATGTTCTACAGGTGCAACATTCGCACATGACTAATGTTCAAGTCACATTAATTAATATTGTTCATCAAACTCATACTTGTACACGACTCAATTGTTTCTAAAAGTACTTGTTGTACACCAAATATCAGACCACAAAAAGTTCACGCTACATGTATAACATAAACACTATTTTTTATAAGGGAGCAAAACAAAACAGGCGACTAATACTTTAACCAAAACTAGCTTAAATTTCAAGGCGGAAAAGCCCTCTCCTCCAAAATGAAATCAAGGGAAAACTTTTATTCAATACTTGAATATAAAATCGACAATGGCCCCTCTCCAGCCTCTCACATCAACTAAACTAGTTTGAAAGTTTAAGTCACATCGAGCTAACAGTTTGTTCCCTTAAAACCATGTTAATTGCTGATTTATAACATCAGCATTTCATCATTGGTAAACAAATAAATTATTCAATATTTTTAGAAAATATTTATAATATTTACATTTATGTACAAGTCTGATATATTACAAATCTTAATCAGAAGACAACAATCTTGCGCCCTGAATTTGTAGATATTCTCATTATCTGATATACAAAACATAAGAACATAGATTGATAAACAAGTTTTACTGTTTTACATCAAAGGTTTTATCTGGTCTTGGCAAGATAATCTTGTCAAATATATAGTAGAAGACACCATCTTGAATGCAAGTTTTAAGACTAAAGATGTTACAATCATAATTTACATAGAACTAAATAGCATGCGTATTGCTATAAGCTAATTTTATAGCAGTCGTGAGGCCATCAATCTATTATGTATAGAGACTATAATCATTAGTTAACTCTTATCATGTTACTGTTAAAGTAAAAAACACAACATATTCTACTGCAGCCCACTGTGAATGTTTAATATTTGTTTAGTATAAACTACTCTCTTATAGAAAAGTTGATCAACTCTTAATACAGCCAATACTGCGCGGTTTTACGGTACGGTAGAAAGAGCAGTGATGGTCTGCTGAACAAAATATGAAAAAGGTTAGTGATACTTTCACTAGTATTACTATAGACCTAGATTTTACAGTGCTTAATTTTTAAAGCTGCACAGGTCGTCAGTTTTTTTTTTCATTGTCTGTCAAACAGATGCAGACTACTTTGCAACTCTGCGGTTTGAATCAATCTATTGTATTAAAGCAGGGACACTTATTAACGTAACATATAGTAATACTTTGTGTAACAAGTATTCTCACCGAAATGACAGATTGGTCTGTCAACATTGTCAATACCTTACTTAAAATGCTGATTGTGTATATAGTAATACCCGATTGCTAGACACATAGATACGTGCTTGTCTCAACTTACAGTTATATTTAGACATGTGAACATTTAAGTTTCGAAAAGGCATATGATTCATGTTTATGTTGAGTTAAGTTACGTCCCGAATGTATAGCATATGGGCAGTCTCCTACTTATGACCATGGAATTAATAGAAAGAGATTATTTCCATGTTATGACGGAATTGGTTAAAAATGTAATACCGTCATTTGATTCACAAAGATACACATTGATGATCTAGGTACTCACAAAGAAAATAAGAATAGACCATTACGAGACATGCAGTTATATGTGCATCAGCCCTAGAAGCTTTCAACTTGACAGCGATGAACTTCATCAGGGAGTTGAATCCGATAGTTGAAGTCAACGGTAAAACGGTCGGGTTTCTATCCCCACATACGCTTTCTGTTTCTCCTTCGTCTTATTTTCAGTAGTTGCCGCAACCAAACGTCGTCTTCCAGATTAGCAGATAGTGCTTCCAAAGAAGGCCCCTATCAAGTAACAAGTGTATCAGTCCAGTCAAAATCATTGTTCAGTACAGTAACAATAACTTGGGCATATATAACGTTATCACATCATACACTATTTCAGAGGCTACCTCCAGGCACATAGCATCCTCTCCTTCAGCTTAAAGTTTTAAGACAAAGAAATGGTTTACACATTCGAAAGAAAGTACCATGCAAGTTCGTTGCTCCGGCGAAGAACCCGATAGTGTATGATGAGAAATAGAGTAAGGGAGCATACGCATAACTAACTACTCATTTTAAAAGATTAACAAACTCAACAAGTTTGTAATAAAAATATTTAGTTCCCTTAATATTACATCCCAGTAAGGCACAACTCATTTGTTTATTAATTGGAAATATAAAGAGCACTTAAAACAGGAAATTTACCATTTAAGGCATTTTCTGGTTTAGATAACGGACATTTTTATGCACGTCAGATTCGATCAACCATTGTTTTCGAAATACAAATCGAGGATCCAAATGGGTGCCATGTTGAACTAAACAGTAAGGTTCTAGCTGCAGCAAGCTTGTCTAAATCTTAATAACATAAACGATACAACTAAAACAGCAACATTTAAACCTGTTAATAATAACTTACCCCAGAATACACGTAAAATATTGCACATAATGAAAGGCGTATCTAAAAGTATTTGAAAATAATGTGAAAATAATATGACCATGTACCATGCGTATAACGATAAGATATATCAAATAACACGTATGTTATTTGAATAAGGTTCAAATATTACAACTTTCATTTTCGTTTCGTCTTTTATATAGTTGGTAATGGCGATGCCATAATATGCTAAGAGTTACAAAACATTGGCACATATTTTATCGTCGAAATGGGTTTCAATAGGAGTAGCCCCAGTTCCTCATGTTAATTACATAAAACGTAACCGACAAGTAAAGGAATATCTGCCGTGGCGTCGACCATGTGATTTTTTTTACAGATTAATTATGGGCCATGTACTATGTAACAACTGTGTAGCCTTAAATAGTATAGCTAATGCTCAAGTGTGAATATTTTTAGCGTTGATCTCTAAGCGTTGATATTATCATTAAAGCATGGCTGATTCGAAAGACCTATGAGACTATTACATGCATGTGCTTTTGATATTCTACAAAACGTGAACTGCCGGCAAGGATAGGCAGCTTAATGTTAAAGCAAGCCTTTTACATATGTTTCCTTCTATCATCAATATAACTTAAATGCAACTTTTCCGCAATTTACGAGCTCCACTGACTTAAAGAGGAAATGTTTAATAGTTGCTCACCATTTGGGGAAAGTTAGATAGTTCCCCTATTAAGTCTTCCATTTCTAAATGTGGATATAAATCAGGAATCAAATGGGTCATATCATCATACTTGATATTAACCAAACACTTCATGTTCTGAACAACATTTTAAGTTTTAATTATCGATAAAGATATTAAATCATATTTTTGCAAGTTTCTTAGGGTGGGGGTGACTAAACTTCCTGCGGATAGGGTTAGAGAATCACGAACTGGCAGGCTAGTACATATAATAGCAGTTGGCGACAATATTTCACTTATATGACTGATTTAGAATTTGCCTGCAGTAGCTTGGACAATATTTATGAATCTGTCCACGGCATGAGTTGACTTGCCTAAAGTAATAATCTAGTGAGTCACACAACCTGAATTTCGCAATAGGGGAACAAATCAAAAGATCGACAGGATACATGTACTTAAAGACTCTATATGTACTACATTACTAGAACATTCCAGCTGTTTTTGTTTAACTCTTTAAATGTACCAGTATTTTAGAACATTCCTGTTAGGGCCTTTGAAAGACTAAAGCAGAGGCTCTCATATGAAACATTTAACCTCAAACCCACAAGCAGAAGGTAGATGTCTATGTACACATGATCTATTCTGGACAAGACATGAATATCTGCATGCTAGACAGTGTCATCCCAACCGGAAATCCGACCCTCCCATTCGCCATAACTTATCAAGTGTGTATGTAAGCTTTTAGGAAAATTTGGGCTGGCACACGTGTTAAGTCGTGGCACATACACGTATTTTCTGATACCATGTTTAGTATACAGTAACACTAATGCTCAGAATCAGTTTACATCATACTTGAGCTCCAATTAAGCTTTCTCCCTCAACGAGGATCTGAGACGATTATACCTACAGTCGAGTCTGAGACGACTATACCTATTAGTACTTGTCAAAGGACCAAGAAATAGTGGAAATATGCATTTGTCCGAGTTTTGTAGACGAATTTTCATTGATCGTTAGGTTTGTGTCCTATTAAGGTTCTAGCATGGTTTGTCCCAAACAGCCTTATGTTAGTATTGTTACATTTGTTCACGGTTTGTATAACACACCTGATAACAATGATTAATAACTGTAAAATGTTTCATTTGTCTACGTGTCACATTCAATCTGAAACGCGACATGTAAAACAATGAAAGCCTTTTGTAACATATAGGCTGGGAACTTGTATGTAACGATAGATTAATGTATGTAACAATAGATTAATGTATGTAACAATAGATTATAACTGTGGAAATAATGTACTAACAATAGGTTACAACTTCTGAATAGTGTATGCATGTTTAATAAAAGTCTACTAAATCGGCAAGACACGTATGCTACATAGTACATCATATTAATTGGATCATTTTAGCACAAAGGTATTCACATGAAAAGAACTTTACCGCTGTTCTTAAATATCATATTACTCACATCATTTTCAAATACTAATGAAATACGCCATTTTGTATTTCCTTAAGAGTGAATACCGGTACGACAATGTATAGCTATGATCAAGGACAGCAAAGGATTCGGGCGTTTGGCGTCAGGGTAGGAACAGCCACGCGATTGGTTGATAATATGGGTATGCAAATCTTTTACAACTGTCAACCAATCAGGTGATGATCCTTCCATGACGTACGTACATCTGATACATAAATCCTCTGTTTAATCCGTCCTTGACAATATCACCACTTTTTTAAAAGCTATTTTCAAAACTAAATGTGATGAATGAAAGGTTATAACTTAATAAATTACACAACTTCCCCACTCTACAACAGCTACAACAAAACTAAAAATCATACAACCTCTAGTTGCAAATCAGCTGGTAAAAGTTTTAATAAATCCAGTCTTGTGTATTTCTTCACCCATGCAGTGTATCTATGTAATCTGGTATAGAAGCCAAACTTGTCTTCATTGTCACAGCCTTCTCCCCAGCTAACAATGCCGACCACATACCACCTCCCATCGGAATGTTTCTGAACAAAAGGAGCACCGCTGTCACCTTCACACGCGTCTCCTTTGTTCGCCTCAGCATACCCCGCACAAAACATATTTGCGGTGATTGAGAAGTTTGTTGACCTTCTACAGGTCTTTTGTCTTCTTACTGGGACTGTAATCTCTTTGAGGAATCTTGGGTATGTTTCAGAGTCTTCTCTCTGTTTGCCCCAACCAGCAACTGTGCCGTATGTTCCGATCTGCAGCATTGCTTTGGAAAGTTTCTTTGGTGGCATACAAATTGGTCGAATATGATTAGTGAATTCGATGGGTCTGCTAACTTTAATCAACGCCACATCATTGTCAAAGGTCTCATAATCGAAATCAGGATGTGTAATGATTTCTTCTACATCATACACAGCCTGTTCTTGTTCAGGTAATAGGCGATCGTAATCGCCTAATTGGATCTTCAGATCCGAAGCTTTTGCATTTTTATCTTTAATGCAATGGGTAGCTGTTAGAATCCATCTTTCATTTAAGATGCTCCCTCCACAGTACAATTTTCCGTGCGGGATAAACCACAGTTGCGCCATCCACGGAAAATCACCTTTCCTGGCGACAAACGAGCTTGTCACTCTCTGAGCAGGATTCCGACTGCCGTCCATCGTCCGTCCGCAAACTGCAATTACATAAAAGAAAGACAAATAAGAAAGTGAGAAAAATTTAATAAAAATATCCGTTTTGGGACCGATTTTTATGCTTGTTAAAGTAATTTAAAAGGCGTTGTTGTGAGGCCACGGGCAATGTTCATGGTTAAATGGTGCAACAAAGAAAAGTGCAAACATTGCTGGAGGCAAGGGTTGACCGAGAATGCTTGGGAATTCCGATATGTTATCTTTACCCTTGCTGTAAAGAAATGCAACTGCTTCGGTCATTGTGGTCAAAGAGCAGTTGAAGAAGTCCGTCTCATTGCAATTGCTTACGGTGGGGAGGTGTACATAGTCAGAATGTCTGAGGGAAATCTGATTACGAGCTTCAGCCGGGAAAACGTCAATTTAGTTAGTTTTACAAACAAATGAATACATACCCCCTGTTAGCGATGTTATCATTTTTAATTTAAATCTTAGTCTATAATTTTCACCTAACTGCGAAAGCTTAATTAACCTAACTGTATTATTATAGTTCAATTGTTTTTGAGAATCTATGCAAAATCTTAAACTTATACGTTCATAGTTTGTTCAAAAGATTTAGAAGGTCAAATGCAAAAACAATGAGTAATTGTATACAATTTAGCTGGGCCTTAAATAAACCAATTACACAGGTTTACTAAAATGAGTGTACAACTGTCTTAATACATTTAAGGACACCATAAATCATTTCAACTCAAACCAAATAAATTGGCATTTTCTTTTGATCAGATAAATGATGACACTTCGATTCAAAAATAGCCATTACGTGTCTATATTTGGGGCCACAATGGTAATTCAGCAAGTATTCAAACGCAATCTGCGTAAAATAACTATTTTTGTTTTAAGGCATCAGATCTAGGCAATTTAACAAATTTAAGTATTTTGTTTTCTTACTTAATGACAATAGTACTAGTAGTAAAACATTAACTATTAAAGCAAAGAAATCAACAAAACCTGTTTCACAAATAAATCATTTCAAACAACTGGCACCTCGAATTTGTAAGTGTTGCAACCTTACCTCTTGGTATAAAGGTATGAACAGTGGATATAAACTGAATGCATGTGTCTTAACGTGCTATATATCTGTTTTATTACCAGAGTTTTGAATACAATTTTTAACATTAACAAGTATGTTAGGTAAAAGCTTCCGAACTATTATCATTGTCGCATTAAAGCTTTCTTCCCTGTCCTCGACATTTATCAAATGTGGTCAGAAACATTGCTCCAGACATTCCAAGCTACCTATATTCCTTTAAAAATTGATGCTCTTGTCAACTCATGCTCAAGCTCGACACACAACTTTCCCCCTTAATTCTACAAGACAAGGTCTGCCTTGAGATTCTAAGAGTCAGTTTCCTGCACATATGTCCATAAAATCAAAAAGAACTAGGTGACTAAAGAACAGATATGAAATGATTGCCAAACCCTGACATCTTTTTGGATAGAATACGTGTCCCAAGTACCCAATTATTGTACTTATCGAGGGCTATGCGCCAAGTCATGTGGACTCATGAAAGTTCAATTGGCGGACATGGATTATGTGTCTCTCATGTAGATGAAGAGGAACATGTCTGATGATGGTTTCTCCCTAAATAAATGTTGCAGACCTTTTCCATCATCATTCATGGATAACATTGAGTAATGAAACATCTTCAGTGACATCCTTTACAGACATTTTGAACAATAGTTTGAATTTAGATATCATATCGCTGATTGACATTGATGGCCGCATCGGGAAAGACAATAAATTACATATAAATCCAATAAAAGTCATTTTACAGATATTAAACATGTCAAATGAAATCTCGCGATGAGACATACTTTAAGGATCAAAATAAGAGAATGCCCAATGCCTTTCCTCTTGATGTTATCTTCCAGCATGCTGCTAGACAAAGGTCCAGACAAGACGCTCTTCTTCAATCCATTACGTTTATCAGTGTCGATAATAATCACTTTCAAACATTTCAAATCCCAAGAGGCTTGAAGGAAGTATGCAAAGTAAATATACCTATCCATTCTTCGCAACATTTGATATTGTATACACAATAACAGTTACATTTCCTTCGATACAGCTATAATGTATAGCTGCATGCAACATGGTTTTATGTACAATGGCTTCCCTAACGTTAATACTTTCACAATTGGCTAGGGTCTTGTTCCATTCGAGGTAAGCTTTACTTACCTTTTAGTTCAAAACAATATATATATGAATTAAAAAATACGTGCATATTCTAGTATCAACGTTTTCTTAACAAATAATGTTTTTCATTATACAAATGCTGGTTTGTGTTCTTTTTTACCTATATGCTACATGTAAGTTGTAATAAGCGTTTTCTTAACCAAGGGTCAGTTTGAATCTGAGCAGTAAACTAGATACTTTACCACATATATTAAGGACAATTAAAGAGCTCGCATATCAAGAGTCATGCATGAAATACTCATGTTGTTATGTGTTGGGGACTGGGTATCTAATCCTCCTCTCCCTCCCCCACCATGAGACTCGACACCGAAGGTTTGATAACATGGCTTCTGCGGATGTGTCCAAACGCCCAAATTCATAAGGCCCGATCTGACCTTGATTGCTAAGCTACCCTATCAATATATTAAATGGACACAAATGACAAAAAAACATCCTGTGAATTATACACACAGAGTACGCTTTTCTTTCAGGAAGCAGCAATATGCACCAACAGGTTTCTTGCAATCCGTATTTCCAGAACAAATTGAACTGCTAGGCGTTCATCTCTAAATCCTTGACAACTTTAACCAATGAATCATTTGAAAAACAGGACCCTGGGAAGGCTCGGCACTAAGATACCCTGGAAGTCTATAGTCAATATGCCCCAACTGTAAATTCCTCGTGTCCGGCACTCTAGACTACCTATCAAAACTAGATTGAGAGCTGTCGACATGATCTGTACTTTCGTTTTCAGCTCTATTAAAGCGAAGATATTTTTATTTAAGTGAATAATCTCCAAAACCAAAACAGATAGCAAATGGCTCAAAATGGGCTAATTGTTAATATTTTACGACTAAAGAGCATTAAGAGTGAAACGCAAGCCCATTGATCCTTGGAAATCGTCTTAGGAATTGCAAAGTAGGACCTAAGCCAACATAAGCATTTGTTATTGTGCTAATGGTACTGGCCTTCCTGTTTTCATCCACCTGTTTATGTTTCTTCGATGATAGATACTTAACTTCAAAAAGTTACATTAAACAGTTAAACTTAAGGGTGTCAAGATTCCGGCGCTTTATTCACTTACAATAGCAAACACCATTTACACCTATCGCTGTCCCTGGAGGCAGTCAAAGTTATATTAATATAACATTTTAAAACTCAACCTCATACAAGTTAGAATATTTTAAGGGTTTGCATTCGTTTCTCACTTTGTTACCACTTTGTGAAATGTACGTTGTTTACACAAAATAGCCTTAGTGGTACATAAGAGCTCATAAGATGTAAAAGGAGATTATGTTGTCAACAGTCCCACTTCATCTAACATGACTGCCAAACTTTTGAATGGCTATTGCATTCTGTTTTGCTTCATTGGGTTTTAAACATAATTCCTCGGGATATTTTGTTAGCTTTATAATCACGCAGTAAAATATGGTTTGTACCATGGCCCAGTACTAAAAGAATCATCAATATTTGCCTTCGATATTACATTACGAAAAGTTCTAGTACAAAAATGTTCCTTGCATTTGCATCACCAACTATCTAACACCCTCTTACCACCAATCGTAAATGTCGAAAAACATATGTAGTCAAAACCTGGTCCGATATTTTAGTATTATTAGTATTGGTCATTCAGATACTTCACTGTGCCAAGAACATGCTTTGGATGCAACATATTTCACTGCATGTGGTCCTTTTTAGAATACATATTGTCGTTTTAACACTATACTTAACTGTGCCGAGAATATGCTTTGGACGTGACAAATGTGACATGTGGTCCTTTTTGGTCATTTTGTTACTTACTGCATGAGCCAAGAACCTGCTTTGGATGTGACAGATTTAACTGAATATGGTCCTTTCAAGATTACTTTTTTGTTTTAATTTTACATAATGGGTCATTCTAGGTGACTATACTTCACTTGTGCCAATAATCTGTTTTGGGGGCGACAGATTTCATTACATGTGGCCTTTTTGGTCATTTTGGTACTCATTGTGCCAAGAACCTGCTTTGGACGTGACAGATTTCACTGCATATCATGCATATGGTTCTTTTAGATTACCTTGGTCATTTTAACTGAATATACTTATACTTGGGCAAGATCCTGCTTAGTCATTGCATCATCATCTTCATGCATACCGTCATTTTAGATCGTTTAAATGATCACTTTAATTGTTTATACTTACTGTGCCATGAATCTGCTTTGGACGTGACAGACTTAATTGCATACGGGCCTTTCCCAAGTTCCGACTTTGCAGCAATCAAGATCTTGTATTTCTTATATGCCACAGGACCAGTTACTTCTACTCTTTCTGTTTCCACATCGCCAGTTATGATGACATCTTCTGCTCCCTCGTCGACAATAATATAAGAATAACCTTGAAGAACAGTTAGAGAGATGACAATTAGAGAGATGACCCTGTTTTTTGTTTTTTTATTTATAAAAATAGGATTATGTACACATAATTAGTTTTGACTGTAATATTGTATTATATTAATGTGTATATTTTGTATTGTGTAAGCAGCGACCCGGGTGGGAAAAACAGTTTGTTGATTCGGGCATACCATGGATAAAGATAATAAATAATGATAAATAATAATTGATTTAGACACGATTGGTTAATTTTAAATTCTCGATTTGACAATGATCACGTCCACACTTTTGTTTATGATCTATTTTTAATCAAGATTGGATAAATATTGCAATGTTTCTTTTTTAATACAATACAATACAATACAAAAAGCATTTTTGCGCCATTTCCAAAAGGCTCAAAATGGTTAAATGGTGTTAACTACTAGTACTAGTAGTAGTAGTAGTTCTTTTACCCAAATTTGTCCAATTTATAGATTTTTCTACTAAAACTTCAAGGTTATATTGATCACATTGATTGCCGTGTGTTCAATTTAAAAAAAAACCAGAAATAAACGAATTCTAGAGTGTAAGAAATCAAGTTACACATCTTTTCTTGCAAAACAAAGTAGTGCGCACCTGCACTGAAAACGATGCAAAAATTGCTAATGTCATAGTTTACTTATTCCATGCCATTGAACCAATATTTAACAGATTAATATTTACAATTGTTTTGGTTACAAGAATTATTTGATTTCATTTTGTTCTTCTTACCAATAAGAGGTCCGTTTCGCTCTTCACATGGCGGTGTATCCCACGTTACGACAAGAGTGTCCTCGCCGACGTATTTGCTTGCGATGTTACGCGGCTTTCCGTAAGGTACTAGGACAAATAATGCAAAAACAAAACAAATACAGTACTTATAAAGTGCTCTAAGTAAGCTAATGCTGGTTAGTGTGTTTGATCTCTTTTCAAATTAAGTGTTATTTTAATCATTATAACAATTTGTATCGGATGTAATTGAAACCAGCCTTGAGAGGAATGTTGAAAAGAATAATTCAAAATCATTGTAGCCGGGCATTGTAGTCATAATACAATATACGTTTTGTGTTTGAACATTGCTAAAGACAGCATTGGCAATCACACTTAAACATCTTAAGTGTGAAAGTGTTAACACACTTTTAATGTGGATAAAGATTTCGTCAATTGTTTGTACGTTCATGCAGAGAAAATGAGAGAGTACATAATCTTGTAACTAGACATTTCAGATCACAAGAAAATTTAGGTCAATAACATAACCATGATAACCAGGCAAGAAGGGGCACGGGCGACAGGAGGCTGCAAGAGTTCTGATGGAGATTGGTCGGATCTCAAACTGGTGGATCTTCATAGACGTAAACTTGGAGGCGTCTGATTGCGAGCTCAAGCGCCCCCACCGCATAAAAGTAATTAATTACAATAATAAGTTTTTCGTAGTTGTAACTGCTACAATTAAACTTGAAGTCACCTCTGAGACTTCTTCCAAACAATGTAAACATGGTAAAGGAAATGAACAAATGATGAGAATCTTCACAGAGGATATTTTGATGATTATGAAGACACTATATTAAGGGTCTGATTCAAAAGAAACTTAATAGACTCAAATGAAACTTAACAGACTCAAAATCGAAAAACAACCGGAACGGATGCTTTATAAGTAAATCACGTTCTCTTACAAATCCTTAACAGTTCACCAATTCCCAAATACCCTCCAAATCATCGCCTGAAATCTAATTGACAATTGGTTAAAAGACAGATTATGCCATTTATCATGTACATTAACCCAATAACATTGACGCCATTAAAGTATAGTAACATTTACAATTTTAAATAGAGTTAACATTTTAAGAGGAGCTGTTTAATTGGTTATTCATATAAGCGACCAATACGAAAATTAGTAAGTGGGAAAGATTTAGAGCTCAGCGGGTTAAAGTTTTGTATGGAAATCCAGGTACAGAGCAATTTGTTTGAACTATTCTCCCGGGGCCATGAATTGGACAATTGCCATTGAACAACAGAGAAGTTAAACTTTCACTTAAGTTAAAGGTACACTGTGTTGTCTTAGAAAATCAAGTTACTCGAAAATGAAATTAGAAACTCCTGCTATATTATTCCATAAGATTACGAGTTCTTTATTATTTTAAGAAATAAAAATAATTATTTCATTGCCATAAATAGAATGAATAAGTAGAAAAGAAATTCGAGAGTGACCAAACAATCAAATCCGTTGCGACTCTATTTTAGATACAAAACGGTCACTTAAGCCAAAGTTTAGATAACCGTCCGATACTTAGTGAAATTCATTGTAATTGGTCAACAATAGGTAAATTAATTTTGTGAGAAGTTCTTTTAGCATGTTTAACTATAAAACAGCCACATAGAGCTAAAGATGTGACCTAAAAACGTCATTTCTCAGCATTGTCCGACTCTGTCACATGCACAGTGTTGCAGGGTCCCTAAAGATGAATTATCTTTCATGACAAATGGCCAATATCCTGGTTCAGTTCCTTTACTGCCTTGGGAAGGATGAACTTGCTCCATATTAATGATAAATCCTGTCAACAAACAATGCTGGGGATAACCCACCCCATAGGGATACCTCTCACGGGATACTTGATGCCGAAGGCAGTTTGTATGTAACAAAATGGGAAACTTGGTCACCACCGCGAGATATATATACAGATGGCGATGAAGGACAACTTCTCTTATTGGCACATCTTGTATACTTTAAGTCCACTGTGCTTAAACTAGTCTTAAAGTCATGGGTCTTAAAGAATCGGCGACGTGACTCTGTGGATATCTTCATGAATGTTGTTTATTCCTCCTAATTCGTAAGTGTCAAAAGAGAAGGTATAAGATTTCATTGCATCATGAGTGATTTCCTCAGACGTCCGTTTACAATGATCATTATGTTTTATTTTCGAGATAACTTTGTCCACTATTTGGCTCTCCCTTTGTATTTTGACTTATCGCTTATCGTATTTTAGGCTCATCGTGACGAAGGGATGTATTTTTCTGGATTAACTCAACATATTGAACCACGGTTGAACTAAGTGCGAACGTTCATATAACAATCATAGGACTTGGGCCAAGGACCTGTCGAAAGGCAATTAAGCGATTAAATGTTCTTGGTCGGCTTTCTCTGAGACATACTTTTTCATTATGCTTGGAGCATGTTGTTGAGGGACATGCAAAAATGATGCCATACATTTTCATGTTTGCAACAAACAGTGTTAGTCTGTCACAAGCAGCATGCAATGTTTTTTTGAGAATCCATGATGCAATGCGTTCGTGAATCCTTTGTTGAAAGATTTCAAATGACAAATGGGGAATTGGGGACCCAATCCTTCATCACCATATTACTGTTTGATCTTGTCCCATTTCTCTGTTTTATATCAATCGTAAATAACTAGATAGCCGTGATGGGGACATCCCTTCCCTATGGGAAACAGGATACTCAAGGAGGAAATTGTATGTAACAACGAGGAAACCTTGTCATCCAAATTAGATCACAGACCATAAGAACTACCATAGACTAATTATACAGAACGATGATTGAAGACTGAACATTCTGAATGTGTTTGGAAACCCAGTAAGCTTCATCATGTTCGATAAACGGTTTAAATTACACAAGTAGATTGGAGAAATTTGTTTATTCCTAAAGTGTCAACAGAGAGCTTATAAGATTTCATTGAATCCTCTGTGATTTCCTTATGCGTCAACAACTATCATTTCATTTCATTTCTACAAATGACCTTACGTTAGATGGGAAATTCTTAAATTACTCTCTGTTCTATACGGAAGGGATGTGTTTTCCTGGATTAACTGAAAATATAGTGTCAAACTAAAACATTCCTATATAGGACATGGGCTTGTCGAAATTCAATCTAGCGATTAAATTATGTTCAAGCCTTGTTACTTGGTCTGACATACACTGTTCCTCACGCTTAAATCATATGTCACTGTTGTCAGCAGAACTTGTCAGTGTTTTCTTTGTGCTCAAAATTGTCTGCCACATGCGATTGCGTTCGACCATGCTTTGGTGTTAAGGAGACCCATTCTCACACAAGGCCCATCGGGTTGACTTTTCGAAAGGCAATCTAGCGATTCAATTATATTCTAGGTCTGTTATTCGGTCTTTAGTTTCAGTTTTATACAGAGATATATCCAGTTCTTCACGCTGAAATTGTCACTGTCATGACTGTTGTCAGCAGAACTTGTCAGTATCTTCTTTGTACTCAAAAATTGTCTGCCACATGCGTTCGACAACTCTTTGGTGTTAAGGAGACCCATCCCCACAGTGTTGTGTTGACAATGATAGTGTGAATATGTGGTCTTTGCCCATGATTATAAAAAATTTATAAGCCTGGTTTAATCACATTAAATATCTAGATCCCAGCGCCTCTATTATGACTTGTGGCATCCTATGTCATGTATGTCACAATCTTTCATAGCTCCCAAGAATCCCCAGGTCCGGCGGAGGCATAAAAAAGGGAGTGCACATCCTGGACCCATTCCTTCATCGCGATCTTGTCCCATATAACTGTTACATATCATCATATCAACTAGGTAACAGTGCTTAGGACATCCCTCCCAAAGGAGACTCCTCGGGAAATATGGTCGTTTGGTCATCCAATTGAGATACAGAATGGTGATTGAAGACTGTAGCATACATGTGTAAAACTGTCGGTTCGTTAAAAGCTTTAAGTCAGGTTGCCCTGCAGGTTGCAAAGCACCCACAAGTCTGCAGCGTACTATATATAATATAATTTCAATGTGATTTCCTTATATTTCCACAATATTAACATTCATTTCCTTAAGGAAGGGTATTTTTGTGCTTTGACACTCTTTATCATAATTTGGGAAACAACTCGGAGGTCACGCATATCTATATCAGGAAAATCCAAACGTTCATAATTCAATTCAGCTGATATAATGAAATACTTTCTAAATAAAATGTCCAATGTTAAATTTAACTTCATTCGGAACTTATTGATTTGATATTCTGAGCTTTCCTGCAAGACAAGCTAAGATGGTTTGAGTTTGTTTGCTGCTAAATCCCAAAATTATGTTTCCTTTCTTCGAAATTGATACTCAAAACAATCTAGAGCTTGCTATTTTAGTGGTTAGTATATCCGCCAAGCAAGCGAGTGGCGGTTCTGACTCCAATAAATCGTTCGACTAAAATTTGTTCACAGAAAATTTCTACCTGAGCGCAAGTTGTTTGTGTGTAAATGTTGTCGTATGTTCCCATGTTTAAATGTTCTAGTATACGATGTTATTTCTTCACTAGGAAATCAAGAATTAAATTCAGAAAACAAATATTTGGCCAAACCAAATGTGATTCATAATTCTGAAAGGAAACCTTCTAATTTATAATTTAATTTTCATAGAATATAATTTGTATGTATATGTTTGTTTGTGACAGCTAGCAAGCCAATCTCTAACATCCAGCCCTGATATCCGTGTTAAGGAAAGATGAAGTAATCTGGATGTGACAGATCGCAAGCTCAGGCCCGGCCTCTTAGGTGACGGTAAGCAGATCTTTTACAGAACAACATTGTCTAATTTTACTCCTTGTACTTCAAGAGTTCGGAAACCTTTTGTACAGTACAATAATTATTTGTTTCTATAGTTTCTCTAGGAAAGATATAATCTGGATCAGACCTGAGATCGCAACTTCAACTTAGTCCAGCCTCTGATTTGAAGCTGAACAAATCTGTTACAGAACAGTATTTCCTAGTTTTGCTACTTAGACTTCAAGTAATATAATAGAAAAGTCCTGAAAGATTTTAAAAATAGAGTACACTAATTAATTGTTTCTATAGTTTCTAGGAAAGGTCTAGTCTGGATCGGTCAGATCGCAAAATTCAAGTCCGGTTACTGATTTAAAGCTGAACAGGTCTTTTGCAGACCAACGTTTGCTAATTTTGCTTCCTTACTTATCTTTAA
>JAUMTS010063235.1:0-10770 GCA_032273385.1 Ophiopholis aculeata | reverse complement strand
ACCTGTGCCATTTGTACCGCCATTTATGGAGTTCATTGAACCAAACTGTAGAAATAGGTGTTGGAATGAGGTGTGTAACTGGTAGCACTACGTCATCTTGTTGGAGATAACTATAACCTTGAGTTCTATGACTCGATCTGTTCAAAATTATCATTGATTATGGAACAGAGTTTTCATTCACTTCTGGGAACGAGAATAGACATCTATCAGGGCAGGATATGCAGCTAGCAACATTGAGCTTTTAAATATGCACAAGGAACTTTGTAAATTAAGATAACATTAATTTAGCAAATAATTAGCAGTGTGAGTTAATATCCTATTAGTGTCACAAAGTTGTAAAATAGACGGCAAATGTTCAGTGCATGGAGCCAGGATTCTTGTTAAATTTTTTATTGAATTCAACTTATTTATAAGATCTCAGGTGGCTGAGTGTCCTAAGGTCATGGTTGACGAATTAAAATTCCATGTTTGCAAAATTCAGGCTTTTTATCATCAGGAAGGAGCCATTTAGTTCATAAATATTTATGGTTTTACTTATTCACCAGGTAAGTGCATGTAACCACCGTTGTTTATTTTAGAGAACTGGGGAGGAGTTAATTGCTTAAGAGGAAGGGAGTAATTGTATGTTAGTCTAATCATGGCTGTTAAGTGTGGGGTAAAAAAGTCTGTTTGAGTCATTACTATATCTAGATAATAACAATAGTGTAGGGTACCCAATAACCCTATCAAACAATACTTTGGCTAAACAAAGTAACTCAAAAGTATGGATTGTTCCAGTGGTACCCTTTTAGAAAATTGATAAGTGGCACTTACCTGTTGTAGCAAGAATTCCATGAGATAATCAGAGTCAGCATATGAAAAGAAAAAGAGACAAGGAAAGACAAAGATAATTAGTATTGAGATCATTATTATCATTAATGTTACAAGAACAAGGTCACTCAATTATGATAATGATAATGATGATAATGATATAATATGATATGATATGATAATGGCATTGTGATATGGCATTGTTAAAGCGCCTTTTGACCAGGGATACAAAGCGCTGTAAGTTCGCTTCTGGTAAATCATCACAAACAGATCGCTTCATTTAAGAGTGCTACCGAGGTGCAAATCCTATCAGCACTTAGGTTGTGATATTTAACGTTGTAATTACTCTAGCAGCTCCCCAATACCCATGGGTAGAGGAAGTTTTTGATCAATTTTTTGATCACCATTTTTAAGATATATATAGACTGTTTTCAGCATCCTTTTTTTTCATTTTAGTTAGAACATTTTTGACAGGTGAGGCGTTATTTGTTGTAGTGTGCTTACTAACAATGTCTTATTGGTATAAATACTGTTATCGTTGGTAGATAGCAGGTAGAATATCACACATCTGCCAAAGTGTTATTAGAAATTAAAATGTGCATATGAGGGCTACCTGAAGTAGATAGCAACAAGAATGTATAACTTGATAAATGTTCATAATCTCACATATTTAAAATGACCATGTGTTTCAATATGCTTGTATATTGATTGTAAATCCATCTTTAATATAGGCATACACTTTAAGTTTGTGTCTTATTTGATGGTGACTGCCATATTTGGTAGATTATAACGAGAATGTGCAAGTTGTTAAAATATTAATCCATAATCCCATGTCATATTCAAAATGACAAAGTCCTATTGAATATGAACATGCAACTGCTATCTTTGGTAGATAGCAACTACACTGTTTGTAAGTTGTTAAATATTTATCATAATCCCACGTATACAAACCCAATTTCAATATATGCACAAACACAAAAATCTACAAGAAAACACAGTATTTTGACTGATTATGGATTCTTATTTTCTTTAACTTTGAACATTATTAGCCCTAAGGAGCAGCAGAAACCAACCTATGTCTTTACAAATATTTGCATAATCTAACACACTGCCTTTTCATATAGAACTACAACTTCAAAACATAGGAAACCTATCGAGATGATTTAAATTAGTTAAATTAAAGTGTCATTTAAAAAGCGATATTTGCGAATTTGCTAAATTTTCATGCTGTACAATTTTATTGCTTTACAGTCTACAAATTCACACACAGTGGCCTGACCAAAACAGTGAAATCAATACAATAAACCTGGGAAACTAAGTCAAGGGAAAACCAATGCAGACTTTTGGGGATATATTGGTGTGACATGGAGCAGTAACTGGTCACTATTGGGAACGAGGTATTTATTAAACTGTACATTTTACCTGTCCTTTTACATGGCAAGTAACGCAAAATTGAGGACTTTTCCTGATGTTTGCTTGTAATACAGGATAGGCTATCAACATTGTGACCTCATCTAAAGCCTGATATTATCATGCGTCAATAGAGCTAAACATTTGTGTTGAGACAAGTAGAAAGAGGCTCTGCGAGACATAATAGTGCAATCAAATGTGATTGTTTGAAAAGTAGCCGACATGTTCAAATGGCTTTTAATACTGAGACCAAATGTCAAGAATGTCTTTTGGCACATAGAAACATGTAGTATCTAGTTTGATTGGGGGGAGGTGGGAGGGGGGTCAGCTACGCATTGGTTTAACACTTTCAATCACTTTTATAAGAGCAAAGTATAACTAAATTGACCATTTTGTAATTTTTAGATTTATTTTAATAGTGTGTAGCATCACTTTTTTTGGAATTAAATATTTGAAGAAGAAAAATAATTACCTGGGAAACATGAGAGTGCAAAACCAACTAATGAAATAGCAGGTGTCACCAATGCTCACCTAACTTTAAAATGTCATGGGTTCATTGCAACATATGAATGTTGACACCTTTGTAACTTTTGACATTTCAACCCCCACAATATCCATCAGGACACCTACAATATTAAAGTGGCAATGTTTGTTTTGTCCAAAACTATTTTCTCTTCCTATATACCCTTTCTACCTATCATATAATAACTAACACACTATAAAATAACTAGTGTGAACACTATTCACAACAGACTTTCATACATAATGACATACAAAAAAACAACTGTATACTTGATCTTGTCAGCTCCGATAAAGCTCCAAAACAAGCAAAACAAAAACGTTCCACAGCAAAATGATCAATGTTTAGTGTAAAATAGTGAAAAGGCCGCCAAATTACTGAGAGAGATTTGGCATATTGCCACAGATGAATCTCTTGTATCAATGTCCAATATCACGACATAAATGATCAATGCGAGTCGGCCCACCAAGGCTCAAAAAACTTGACATTTGAAAGACCCAATTATCCCCTTATAAAGATCCATTTAAGCGCAATGAATGAGCAATGGTACGCCACATATTGATTTTTGATGTTATAAAGGAGCAAAAGTGTCACAAGATCATGCAAAGATAGAGGACATGCTAGCCAGTTTGTGATATACTGTGCTTTAACGTCCCTACTTTATCATTCCATATATCTACGAGTTAGTCAGAAAGTCACTGCCCCAGAGGCAAAAACCGATTCATCTGATCATATTATTAAACAACTTCCACTGAGACTTGTTAAAAATACACCTTTCTGATTTCAAATACACAATCTGGTTTCTTTCTCCCATCTCACAGTTTGTCCCTCAATATTACTCAAGCTACATTAAATATAAATTCTGTCTAAAAAGTGCTTGAAAATTTAGTCTAACATCAAACTTTAATACTATATAGCCAAGTAGTTCAGCTGACGCCAACTTTAAAAATGCACAGGCAAGAAACTGTAAACCTAACAAAATCTTGAGAATCCTAGTTGATATCAAAACAAGGTTGAAATATATTAAAATATCAAGCTAAAATAAATTCTGTCAACGGTACTTTATGACAATTATTAATAAAGAAGACTTCTGTTTTCATTTGCCAAATTAAAACCTTTTAAAAGGAGTGGAAACCCAACTAATTGTGTAGTAACATATAGGAAGCTCTATTTTACCTTTTGAAACTATTAATGTGATGTACATCAAAGTATACATTTTAGGCAAGGAAGTGAGTCAGATAATTATTTTTTTTGAGAAATAACAAAAGACCAAGACTTTTCAGATAAGCAACAGATAATTTTGAGTAAAAAATGATAAAGTAGGGACGTTAAAAAATGCTAAAATTACTTGAATTTCATGTAAAGACACTAGCCTAAGATGATCTGTTTTCTCAGTTTTTCATCTAATCTAATATTTATTTATTTTTTTATCACAATGTAACAAAAGTGGTGAAAAAAGACAAAAAACACTTACAAATTATTATTACAACTTCACAAGGATCAACTATGGACCAATTTAAAAATGATTTGTGAGATAACACATAACCCAGAATGCCATTAAATTGAACAAGTTTTGAAATACACAAAATTGTAGACAACATTTCAAAAATCCAACAACATAACTTTAACTTAAGAGGCCTGACATGGATGTTTATTTCCTTTTCCTATCAGCACATGAGTAAACAATCATGCTGTCCTGACTCACATATTGCAACTAAACAAGTTTTTACAAAGTCAACAAAACAGGCAACAAAGATAAGTGAAACTGAAAGATGGGGAAACATGTATCTTATCAATAATGACTTACAAATTGACACAGGTGTAATACAAAGAGAAGAATTGCATCCACGGGCAAAAGAACGCCATGTTAGTATCTCAGACGCATGCGATGCCATGTTAAATTTAACTCGTCTCACCGGCAATGCTCTTTCATTTAAATCTCCTTCTGCTTTTTCCTCAAGCCCACAAATTAAGGCCTATTTTTACCAATCATTAGTCAATATTTGTTGACATGCATAGTGTAAGTGATAGAAAGGAGATTTACCGCTGACATTAAAAGGAATCTGGTTTAATGTGGGCCCACATTTACCATTACAAGTAAACCCAATGAAAATATTGCCTCAAGTATTGCAAATCTTGTCCAAAAACCTAGAGTGCCTGTAATAATGTACATTGTAGCTCCTTAGGGACTATTCTACTGTACATAGCAAGTTTAGAGTATTTAGCGTCACTTTAGTATATTATAATACACTCATCAGAACAATATACTTTGTATTTCAAAAAGACATTAAAACATGACCTCATCTCAACAAAGCACTGTGCTTACATTCTGAATTTGAGAGTATCCGACGCGTCGTTTCAACAAATTTGGTTCCGAAACAAGTGGCACATTAACAGCATAGCTTAAATTATTGATGTCACTAGCAAGACATGGCGGCTTCTCTATCAGGAGGTTAAAGTAATTTTACACTGTTCCATAACATGAGATATTGGCTTACAATAAAATGCTGCGGTTGCTGTAGATTTGCTTGATCAACTATCTCAGAAATCACATTGTGTCGCTTCCTTTTGAGAGAAATAGATGATACATATACTACAAGAAATTTGAAAGCTAATTACCTAAAACTGTTACTTTTGAAGCTTGATCATAGTTAAGTATAGCCTAATCAGATCAGGTTACTGAGAATTCTTTCAATAACATATCTATTCTATAGCTTTTTCTTCTAATTAGCTTAGTCAATCACATAACTCTACAAAAATAAGTTGTATAGAGCTGACAATTTTAATTTCTTTATGCATGTTAGGCTACATAAAGTATACAAACTTATCACCTTCAATATTAATCAAAAGAACCATTAATTTAAAATTTGATCAAATACAAAACTTAAGCTTTCTGTTTGCCGTATCATGAAAGGTACTAAGTTAATCCTTATTTATATCAAATTTAAAAGTGATCCACAACTTATATTAAAATTTAGAAAGGACTGGGCAACCAGAAATCTTTCAGTTTTGTGCTCTACTATCTTACTAATAGATCTAATTAATTTACTTAATTTACTTAATTTCACTCCTTATCTTTGTCATATTTGAACAGATCATATCTTGATTTCTAATAATCATCAAAAGAAATTTTGAAGACAAAACAGCATATCTCATGAGAGCCACTCATGAATACTTAGTTGGGCTTGGCGTATATCTCCGTTTACCTTCCTTTTGATCTCAAGCTGACTCCTGTATAATATCTAATTAAAGTCATCAATAGAAATAGTCTACAAATTGAACACATCGCATTAGACTGTCGTAGAAGAATGAGATGAATCTTTGCCACTATACATTGTGTTTAAATTAAATCGAAATCCATGCATATTTCCTTGCTTTACATGACCTCCAGTGTAGTCTTACTGATTATCCATCTGTTAACCGATGCATCAGTCTGAGCATAAATAGGGTGGGTTTGATTTGGAGACAAACTAAGTAGAATCGCATAAATGTTTCAATTTCCCATTTCAAACAGCGGATGTAAAGAAGTTGAATTTCAGTCTGGGTCAATCTATAACATGATTGGATGTTTCTCACTTTCTTGCGCATAACAGAAATAAGCCAATTTTATCTGCCTTGATGGAGTATATAAAAGAGAAAACCTGCCCCTTTCTCGAATCTGCCAAGCACCAAATCGTACCACTTATTTCCTGCATATATCATAACTTTTCAAAAGCTTTCTTACCACAATTATGTTGACACTGAAAACATGCTGCCAATTATAGACAGTATCAATAGTCATGATAATTGTGCAAGTGTTACCTCTATGAGCTGAGTTCCAGCTTAATCAATTATTTTGTTGTAAAATAAACATATCTCAATTCCCTCTGTGAATGATTCCTGGCACCTTGTTGGAAATTTGTTATGGTATTATATTGCAAAATATATAAATTTTCATTAAATTGAACAATTATCACTTTTTTGTTTTAATATTTTCTCTAGAAACTTGCAGCCAAACTGCTAATATAACATAGAACAACTCATCTGGAATAGAAGGTAGCTTAAATAAACCAGACTAAAACCAAGGGGAAATATGTTTCATTGTCTGTTTTTGGAGCAAACCAATGTAATTTCCCCCATCAATGTAAACTAGTTCACATCTAGAGCTGCAGGGGAAGAACATAGTAATAAAATCGACACATGGCAATAACCGGCTTTAAATGTGATTACAAAGAGAAAAACCTGTTCTACGTTTCAAGCAAACAACAGGAAAAGTCCTCAACTATAGTAATGTTTTAATTTGGCGTTGGTTGTTTTGTTAAAGGAAATGTTGGATTAAATATTTCTTTCCCAAGAGAGACCCGTTTCAGGTCATGAAATGTCAATAAATATCCCCTAATTCTGCTTTGTATTCCCATGACTTGGTTTCACAGGTTTATTTTATTGATTTCACTGTGATGGTCAGGTCATTGTGTTGTAGTAACTGTGCAATGCAGCAGAAATAAATCTTTTCTGTTTGTCTGAAGCAGGTTCATTGGTGAGAACAAGAACTTGGGGTTTCCCATATATGTCTGTGTTGTCTGACTGGTATTGAATCGTTAATTTTTGTCTCATAATTTTGAATTGCTTGTGATCAATTACATAAAGCTCTACAAGTTCTTAGCAATGAACAATTAAGCAGATATAATCCCCATGATTTACTAATTCCACCACTTCATATTGTGGATTCAAACTTTGATTCTTCTCTACCTCCCCTAAATTGGCTAAATTTACACAGGATTCATGTCCAGTGGATTTCAATGTGAAGAGCTCGGAGTCCAGCTGCTTCTACTAAAAGGTTAAATTTACCAGGCCATCCTAATGTTAGAGTATTTTTTTAAAACTGTACACTCATACGATATGTGCCCAATAACCTTCGGATAGCAAAATTAAAATGCCGACTGTAGATACTGAATAACAATGTTCTAAAGTAAAAGTTAGACTAAGAACAGTTTGTGTGTTAGATAATGCCAATATTTACAAAGACATTGGTTTTTACTGCTCAATAAGGGAATGAGCGTTTAAATTTTAAGCAAAACCATAATCAGTAAAAGCCCTGTCTTTTCTTGTAGATTTGTGTGTTTGTGCATATTAAATCAGACATACTTTGGTTTGTATAAGTGGGAGTATGGTAACACATGTTATAACTTAAACAGTGTAGTTGCTATCTACCGAAGATAGCAGTTACATGTGTATATAATACTCAATAAGACTATGTTAACATCTACATTATAGTTGTGTCTACCTAACACAGAAGTCAATAATCATTTCCAATAAGACAGTATTATGTGTAGTATTATGAATAATACAACATTCATATCAAATAGAGTTATTCTAAATATACATGTGGGATTATCAGTCAGTGAATACTTAGCAAAATATGCAATGTTGTTGCTATCTACTAAAAGTAGTTAAAGGTAGTAATAGCAGTTGCATGTGTATACTCAAGACTATGATTATATAGATAAATATGTTAACATCTACATTATAGTTGTGTCTACCTAACACAGAAGTCAATAGTTATTTCCAATAAGACAGTATATGTGTAGTATTATGAATACAACATTTATATCAAAAAGAGTTATTCTAAATATACATGTGGGATTATCAGTGAATATTTAGCAAATTGTGCAATCTTGTTGCTATCTACTAAAGGTAGTAGTCGTAGCTAAGCTGATGTATCAAATAAGACTTTGTTATTTTGCAGATATATGCGATCTACTTGCTATCTACTAAAGATAGCATAATTATGTCGAATTGAATAAGACATGATGAATACACAGGACTATATATTAAATGCGATGAATGTTTAGCAACTAAACGTTGTTGCTACCAAATGTAGCGCTCATTTGTACTATTTTCCTCCAAATTTATGCTAAAGAAACATCAATTGATATTTTGACTGTACTTTTACTTGTTTAATGAGACCCAGGCTGTTTAATTTTATTGAACAGTTGAGAGCAGACACCTGTGCCATTTGTACCGCCATTTATGGAGTTCATTGAACCAAACTGTAGAAATAGGTGTTGGAATGAGGTGTGTAGCTGGTAGCACTACGTCATCTTGTTGGAGATAACTATAAGCCTTGAGTTCTATGACTCTGTTCAAAATTATCATTTATGATGGAACAGAGTTTTCACTTCTGGGAACGAGAATAGACACCTATCAGGGCAGGATATGCAGCTAGCAAGCTTGAGCTTTTAAATATGCACAAGGAACTTTGTAAATGAAGATGAATTTCATTTATCAAATAATTAGCAGTGTGAGTTAATATCCTAGTGTTACAAAGTTGTAAAATAGTCGGCAAATGTTCAGTGCATGGAGCCAGGATTCTTGTTAAATTTTTTATTTGAATTCAACTCATTTATACGAGTTCAGGTGGCTGAGTGTCCTAAGGTCATGGTTGATGAATTAAAATTCCATGTTTGCAAAATTCAAGGCTTTTTATCATCAGGAAGGAGCCATTTAGTTCGTAAATATTTATGGTTTTACTTATTCATCAGATAAGTGCATGTAAACACCGCTGTTTATTTTAAAGAACTGGGAGGAGTTAATTGCTTAAGAGGAAGGGAGTAAAGTTTATGTTAGTCTAATCATGGCTGTTAAGTGCGGGGTAGAAAAGTCTGTTTGAGTCATAACTGTATCTAAATAATAAAAATAGAAAGTATAGAGTACCCAATAATCCTATGAAATAAAACTTTGGCTAAACATAGTAACTCGAAGGTATGGAATGATCCAGTGGTACCCTTTTAGAAAATTGTTCTTTCTTTCCAATATCAAAGTAGAAAGTGCAATGATATACTATGAATTCCTTACGTATATAATATCCTTTTCTTTCACCATGTTCAAAGATATACAATTTTAATGTCACATTTTAAGCTTTATGTGAATCATCTAACATTGATTGTCAGCGTAGAAGAAAAAGCATGCAAACAATTCAAGTGAATCCCTTGTCTAGAACAGTTAATGAATAATTCAAGTTTGGTTTGTGTATGGATGTGCCTCCTCAGAAATCAGAGTTTAATACATCAGATTTTGTACCATATTTTGACTAAAATTGGTCAACACCCCGGTATTATTTGTTTATGTTGACTATTAGTGGTGTTTTTTTCAACATCAGGTAGTTTAAAGATACTAAAATTGTGACTCAAAATCTGCATTGTAAAAGATGGGACTCATTTAAATATATCAATAAGGTTGGTTTTACTTCTCATGTTTGCATCACATCCATATATTGGTTTTTCTACTGTGTACTCCTCTGCAGCTCTAGATGTGAACTACTATACATTTATGGGGGAAATTGTATTAGTTTGATTCAGAATATGAAACATATTTCCCCTTAGTTTTAGTCTTGTTTAATTAAGCTTCCTCCTATTCCAGATGAGTTTTGTATGTTTTTATTACCTCTTTAGCTGCAAGTTTCAAAATACCAAAATATTTGATAATCGAAAAATTTGATAATAGTTCATTGAAATGAAAATTATATATTTGGTTTATAGTGTGAGCAATTGTTTCAAATAATAACACATTTCCTATCAGTTGCCAGAAACTATTCACTGAGGGATAGAGGTTTGTTTATTTTACGACAAAATAATTGATAACGCCGGTGCTCAGCTCATAGACGTAACACTTATGCAATTATTACAACTATTGATACTGTATATGATTGGCAGCGTGTTTACAGTGTCAACAGAAAGGCTTTTGAAAAGTTATGATATGTAGGAATTAAAATATGAGGTAAAGAATTGGTGCTTGGCAGATATGAGGTAGGGGAGGGCTTTCTTTTCGTAGACTCCACCGAGACAGGTAATTATTTCTGTTGTGTACAAGAAAGTGAGAAACATTCGATCATGTTATAGATTGACCCAGATTTTGCGCTAAATCAACTTCTTTACATCCGGCTGTTTGAAATAGGAAATGGAAACATTTGTGTGATTCTGCTAAGTTAGTCTCCCAATCAATCCCACCCTATTTATGCTCAGACTGATGCATCAGTTAACAGATGGACACTC
>JAUMTS010062902.1:0-10779 GCA_032273385.1 Ophiopholis aculeata | reverse complement strand
AATCTAAGTAATGCATCAAATGACCCATGCGCAATTTCAACATAGTTAAGAACCATTGGCTAATGGCTAATTTGCAACCATAAATCATGACACCTTTTCAAGTTAGAAGAGCAAGTTTCAATGCAAATTATTTCAATTGGTTGGAAATGTTTTCCACTCATTCTTAAGTAATTCTAATGCTTCAATTAAATCCTTGGTAAAGTGGAGTGGCAAACAATGACAGGTAAAAGAAAAGAGGAAGGCAAAAGAGAAGGTGGAGAGATGATATCACAGAATACGTCGGTACAACATGGGCGAGACTAGTGGGAGATAGAAAAACATGGACAGATTATGAGGAGGGCTACTTTCAACAAGGGATGGACATAGCCTAGATAGATAGAATGCAATGCTTGAACATTTATAGTTTGTTACAAAACTTTGTGACAAATATTTGTGGTTGAAAAAGAAACATTTCACAGTCACCAAAAACCAGACAGGTTATCAAGTAATTGGAGCCTCAAACCAAAGAATGCAGGAAAAACAATTGCAGTCAAAATCAACATCATTTGCACACTGGACTACAGATCAGAATACCCAACTTAATTTCTAATATTGAAAATTCTAAAACGTGTGTGGCAGCATCAATCAAAAACATCATTAAATATGGACCAGTTTAACGACTCAAAATTGAATAGCAGAAAATTCACTGAAAAATGTGTTTACAAGTTCAACTTGCAAATAACATCATTAGATCACCACAAAGCCATTAACTAGCATGTAAATTGACATATTCATGATTAAGCTGACATAATCATTTACAATTATTTGAATGCTACACAGGATGAGTTTAAACATAACCTGCTTTAGGGGAATACCCCTGACTATATACCACATTGAAAAACTTCCTACTGTAAATAATACAATTGCTTCATGGCAAGCAATTTCCTTGTACAAATTATATTGACTGCCAAATCATGACGCTAACAGAAACTTATTTTCACAAGTTACACGTAGAAAAAGTCAAAGATTTGTTTTTATTCCTACCACAATTGAGTGATTCTATAAGGCATTTGCACAAAAAAAGTTCAGCAACACTCTGGTTTGAACAGATGCTGGCATTATTTACTGAAATGCAAAACTTTAAACTTTTAAGTCAGAATTTTGAAGAAAAAAGTACAGGAACTTGCCTGAGAAACAAAATTGTCAAAAATGGGCTTACACTTGGCAAACATCCCCATGTTCATAATATTGTAAACCATCATGTTGTTGTGAAGTGCGTATTAAACCCTGACAACCACGTACTGGGAACAATGGTGCAGGGGTGAAAAGTTCCTGATCATTATTGTAACTTGAGATTTTGTTCCTTTATAGTCAGATTTGTTTGCTGTGGGATCAAGTTCAAGAAGGCGTGCTGAAGGGAAGCAGGGGTGAGGGAACCAGTAATCTCTAACTGCACGTTTTACAATCCAACTCCCTTATGTTTTAACTCTTTTATAACTGGCATTAAAAACAGGACTGAAGTTGAACTTGATCAAGCAAATAGAGGGCATTGCAACAAAAACATTTTTGTTACATACCCCAATCTAAACCAATATCTCTAGCTGGACAGTTTTACCAAGAAAAATAGGAAAATAAAAAAATGGGTAAAATTCTTGATAGCTCTATTCACACAACACACTTTTTTATGAAAGATACAACTTTGTAGTACACTTTCTTCAAACTTCAAACAGTTCTTGAACATGTCCAAGGCATAATAGATTAATCTACCAAACGTATGTTGATGTAAATTACTTCCTCTGCTTCCCCTTCAGCGTGCTTACAAACATGTTGATATCAAGAAGATTGCTAGATTTGTTAACTGGTGCCAAAGAAATTTGCAAGTATTAAAATCCGTAATCAGAACTTAACAACTGCTTTATTCACTGCCAATTGCCAACATTACTATCAATTTGCCATATTAACTAATGGAGACTCAAAGAATCTGATGACAAATTTTGTCACCCCAAATCCATCACACATGGAGATCGAGATTACCACTTTGAAACTGGTGTCAACTAAATGAAAAAGTAATTGTATCTAATAAAACTCCTCCCAGGTACATAACACCCTAAACTAAGCAATACATTTATGATTGAGTACCTTGCCAAGCGCATTTAAAGGGTAAAATGGCAAAAGGCAAGGATCACTATACACAGAGTGCAAATGTATTATATTACCAATCAACTGTGACCAAAGTTGCGTGGTACACACATACTTTAGCACGCACGTGCTGAGAAAAACATCTACATCTTCCAAAATTCATAATGTGTCAAAATGATTGAGTAGCACTGCCACTCCTACTTTTGATACAGACTCGGAAGGGCTCATATCTTTCCAGTCAATTTCATTTCGTTTTGAAAATGTTGTGACTTTTTATATGAAATTTCAAATCTCATTTTCTAAGCACTGACGTAGTCTGTAAGTATGCAACTTGTCCTTACCACTTTCCCTCTCCCACTAACTAGATAGACCTACCTGCCCAGTTTAAAAAGATATATTTTGCTGTGTGTTACATTTTGCAGAAAACAGCAACTGCAAATATGTAACAAATTATTGTTTTATGGATGTTTCAAACCTACTGCTGACTGCTAAACTGACCTAACATGAACAATTTAATTAACAGAAACTTGTGCCAAAATATCTAGGGATTCAAATTTAAAAATTGTGCTACAATCTACCCTTTCTGGCCTTTTATCAAACTCTACGGGATCAACAGACCTCAGTCAAATACCTTGCAAAAGGCCATAATTGCTATATTAGCTAATGAAAATAAACTGGAGACTGAGGCATTTTTGACTTGCCTCTGACCTGTGTGACACTCTTACAGATATCTTTGCCCTTTAGACATGACCCTTGGGATCCGGTCTTGGCAAAATGCTCCCTCTTGAGGCATTTGTTACCCTTGGGTTATCATACAAAATAGACAATATTGACATTCAGAGCATATGAATGGGGACCAACGAAAATAAGCTGAATACTGCACATTCTTACTGAGTGGCAAGGCTCATAATTCTGATACTTTTTTAGCAGAGATTTGAAAGATAATTAGTTTCCTAATTGACATTTATGAAAATATTATCTAGGTGTGTGTAGAATCATAAAGTCAACTTAATTAGACATAAATCACTATGCTTTAAAATGTTACCAACATAATGATATCTGTATCACTTACAGGCTCCATGGTTACTGTATTCAACTGAAGAAATAAAAGACTTTTGAAATGCCAAGTACAATTACAGTATTCTTTTCTATTCAACATTTCAAATCTTTATAGCAATAATGCACTGGGATGTTATTATCGTTGAATCGCATATCCCCATTCCGTTGTTAGTCTACATTGATTTGTTAAATTGATAATAGCCCTAAAGAAAATGCCAAATCAGCTAGCCTCAATTTTTTTTTATAAGCATGCTATAATATATCACAGTCAGTATCTCTCTAATGTGGGTAAATTTTGCTTTATTCGTACTACTAGATATGTTCATGACTTTCAAAACCATATTTTTACATGGCCTGGAGTAATCTTAGAAATAACACCCATGTAAATGTGCTCTGAAAACACTTCTTGAATAAAATGAATTCTCTACACTATTTCCACACTGAGCATTTCGCCTAGCTCTTAATTTAAAATCTGTACGAACCAATTTGTGAAATAAAAATAATCCCGGCCTGGCCAATAGGTAAAAATAACAGTTTGCGTATGTCACACCACTTAAGACTATTCATTAAGGGCTCATTTCTTATGTTTTCCATGGAAGGAAAATAATCCATAGAATTCCCCTGCAATCAGGCATAATGTTAAGAAAACAAGCAGTCCAGACTCGACCATCACATAGACAATTCTTGCTCAAAAATCAAAATTACAAGTCTGATAGTAAAAAGAAGGGGGAGCAATCCACCCATGACATTTATGTTTTCTGAAGATGAAAACATTCATCTTTGGAGAGAAAACAATATGAATTGCAATCCTGAATACCCTAGCCGCAGGGACTCCCTAAGCTAGAAATTATCTGGCTTTTAGTTAGCATTAGGAATGCCTTGCACAAATAAGACAGTTGAAACACAGTAGTGAATCTCAGACAGCTATACAGCTATATTAGATTGAACTCCACAATGCTTTTAGGGAAGAAAAACACTTCACAATGAAGCGGCGTACGCTCACTAACACCAAGATTGAAGCAAATTCAGCTAGTAAGAGGCAATTATTGATTTTTCCTGAGTCTTCCTTTATATTTGAAAGAATGTATTTGATATGTTCTTGTATTAATGTTAACTGAAGACATGCAATGCATATCAAACGCTTTTGATTTCACGGTACATGATACCGTGTTAAGCTTAAGGTGCATTTAGCAAGATGAACATGACTGGCAGATATAACACTTTGTGTGATGAACTTGTATTTGTTAACTTCTCATTTGAAGATCAAGTTTACCTGCAACCAACCTTGCCAGTGTTTAATAGCCGTGAGAACTTGACAAAGGTGCCCCCCATCATATCTGGCTCACAATGCCTTTGCACCCATCTGTCTAGGCCAATATCATATCAAATTGTATTCTGTATTCAGACACAAAACTGTTAAATTGATTGAACTCTCAAGGATGAAAGATAAATTCACAGGCAATAATATTTTCATCATATTTTCCTGACATTCTGGGAGGCTAGATTGATTAGGATGTCACAAGATAGCACAATATATTGTCAATTTTCTTTTAAAATATGACCTGTAACTCAAAATTTGAGATTTCAGCAGATAATCCCACTATACTATAAAAGCCATGAAACAGGCATGCAATATTCTAGGCATCTAGGCTTCTGCCGTCTTTCATTAAGTAAACATCCACAATGCATATGATTTAACTAAACGATTTCAAGTACAGTACTGCATCAGAAATCATTTTATTTTGTACAACAATAATTTAGATAAGCAAGCTTCTGCTGGCCCATTTCAAGTACACATGTAAAACTTAAAAAGCTTTTATATCCAGATTCTGAGCACTCAACTTCAGAAACTGAATTCTCTACATCTGGATTTCTAGGTTTACCAAATCATTTATCAACTTACAAATAATCTAGTTTTGAATTGGGCACTTTATGCATTATACAACGCTGATCTGCGCTAGCAATCACCCAATTTCACAACAACGTGTTTTCTACTATAGGAGATGCACAATCCATTCTGTCCAGTTCTCCCATAGGATACATGTAATCTGATCAAAAACAAGAACCAATTACTATTCAATCACATACATCACAGACTTCAATTGAATTATCCAGTAATCAAGACTCCTCTAATTGTTGCTTCATCTCAAATCAGGCCACTCATTTGCTGATCTCTATTGTATATTCATGGTCAAGGTTGGAGCAAAGTGCACTGACATCCATTTCCCTACATTTTAAAACTATACTGATCACAATATCCCCGAGCAATTATAACAAATTTACATAAATTGGATCGATGTCATCCGCTTGCTGAATTTGTCCAGAAATGTCAGACGGTTATTTTGGCATCTCAAAGCATACAACTTGTATCCATTTAATGTTAAGAACTAGGCAAGAATTCTTCTGATTGTCTCTTGAATTGTAAATCCTGAATTAATTGTAACCAAAATAGCTAATAAATACTAAGAGAGTACAAGGGCAAGCAGTGCCTAATGTCATGGGCTATCTTGGGAATAAGAGTAATGCATTATTTATGTCTACAGTAGATCTGTGAATTGATGAAGTAGTAGGCAAATCTATCCTACAGTGATACATTGACAAAGAAACTTCTATTTCCCTGAACTAGTTTTAGGTTATTTCGATAGACTTGTGTGTTAACTTGTGTAAATCTGACATACGCTTGTATTTCAGATGCGCCGGTTTTGATCATATTTGAAAGTTTTGTAGTGCCTGTGAAGATACATGTATGGTGTGCTTCAATAAACCACATCCATCCCGAAAGAAGACAAGTTTGACTTTCACAATTTACCGTTTAGAGTTGTATCTGTCTTTATATAAAATATCTATGTATTGATGAACATTTACAGTTTACACATATTTCTCCCCAAATTGTCCACGGGTGGGCGAATCGCCCGCTTCGCCCACCCCTAGATACGCCACTGTTAAATTGAATAAGCATCATTAAAGCATGCGTCTGAAAAAAAATTTGTGAACTAAGTCCTCTATATTGCTCAGTAATATCAATTTCTTATCCACTAACTGGCATATCAGACTGTGCAAGCATTCAAAATATTTTGTCAATAAGAAATGCACTTATTCAATACTAATGTCAAGAAATATTCAATATCAATGTCAACAATTTCCAGACAGTAAACCACTTTCAAAAGAGTTAAAAGACTTTGCCCTGTGGAACAAACAGAAATTTGAACGCTTGTTTATTAATAAAGAGGCATTGAGGGACGGTGAAATTGCCTACAAGTCCCAATTTAGAAACGCTTCAATACCTTACTCCTCATCTTGTTTCAAAAGAAGCCGAAAGTGTTGAACTTTCCTCTTGGCTATGTGAAATCGCTACCTTGCGATTTGTAATATTTTTTAATCCCACAGAGAATAAATACGGCCAAATCACAATGACATTTATACAGACGTAAACATCTAGCTCGTATCAAAAATCTTTACTTGAAGTTCATGCTTGATAATCATCAAGGTGTTTTATTGAAAGCTTCTGAAATCAAATTTGAGACTACTTCTATTGTACCAATCAATTGTATCAATATTTGTGTGTCAACAATTTGAAAGAATATCTTTAAGCAATCTATTTTCATCGTGTTGGCGAAACAAAAGACTGTTAAATTATGAAGGGACTGGAAACTTAGCCAATCTTCGAGGAGCTTCTGCAGAGTGTCAGTTTAGAATGGAAACTTCAGCTGTGTCACTAGTAAAGCTTTCACTTCAGGTGTCAGTTGAGCCAGTGCTGTCATTCTAATTGCTGACACCTCTCTACTTCACCAAAAGGAGCATTTAGTTTTTTCTGTGTTTTTTTTTACTTTCTATATCTGAAATAGGATCTGATACTTAACTGATTGAATAAGGACTTCACATTGGCTAGTGTGTTACATAGGATACTTGAAGTCATCATGAGAGCCAAACTAAATGTGCGGAAATGTGACAACGGTTTCCCTATCGAATGAGTGCTACGCTTGACATCTCTTTCCCCTTTGGAATGAGCGGTGTGCTTCAACATCTTGCACTTGAGGTTGTGAGATAAGTGAGATAATTGTACTAACCAAATAGACATTGTCAAATGTGACATCCTTACTCAGTACATTAATGTGTTACTTTAATGTCAAAATATAGGTCTTAACATTCCCTTCAGGGAAGTCAGAGATTTATTTATTTGATCAACGTCAATCGCACAAATATAAGCAACATTGCTGACGTAAAATTTAGCAGGCAGGCAGGCAGGTAAGGTGTTAAGCAGGGAGACACAGAGGTGTGCTTCTATCGTGTCAGATTCAACTAGCATGGCGTTACTGGCTAGTATTCTTTGATGACCCATGAGATATTGGGAATACAAACTGATGTTGAAATCCATCTAGTTCTTGGCACCATTGAGCTCCATTAAATCCAGTAAAGACAGCACATAATCACTACTTCACCTCCTACATCGAAAGGAGCAGTGATATATGCAAATAAGAGATGAGGTGAAGCACTCTCAAATCTATATAGGGTGGCTTGTATTTCAACAAATTCGCTAGCATTTCCGAGCCTTTGTACTTTTAGGGTAAAATGGAGCAGAGCGAATGTGATATGCCTCTTCCTTGAAGGATGTACTCAGTGTAAGTGGGGTAGTGAGGGGTTGTAAACATCAATCTGAAATTTGGCATGTACGAATGTTGACAACCTTTTATCTTGGTTAAAAGTTGGTTACGCACGGGGTTGCCTTACAAAGAATGTATGTTCTCTTTGATAAAAGCTCTGAATCGTGTTTCATCAGAAAGGCCTCACAAATTGAGGGCATCATTTGATTTGTATTCAATGTGGCAGATATAATGATCAGAATGAAAACATCTTTCCACACATTTTAATTCACTATAGCAAATAAGCTTAATCAGCTCATCAGTATTGTGAGCATGTTGAGAGCTACTCAGTTGTGCAATTGTGTCAACTATGTCCAACATCATGAACATGATGAACATAATGCGCTAGATATCTCTATCTCTAGTCTATGGCTAGATGCACATGAGTACGATGCAATTGGCCCCAGCTGATATCATAATCATACCATGATCATACTAATGAAACTATCATACTGAGAATCAAAAATAAACCTTACCATTACAAATTATGGCTGCCTATATGAATGTATGCTATTGCATTATTGCAACCTAAGAAGATATTTTTAGAGATGTAAATGGCAGACTGCCATTTTAATGTCCAAATACGGAGAGCGATTGGTATTTTGGCATGAATAAGGACAAATTACAATCGGCCTGTATTCACCATATAACAACATCAAGGTAAGCGCAATATAGGTTTACACAAGAATGACAAACTTGTGTGTTGAGAATTTTTCTGTCAAATTAAAAAAATTGAAGCAAAAAAATGTGAAGTCAAATTAACTCCCCTCCACATGACAGTAGTTTCCCCTCTTCAACTTCCTTAGGACAACCCCATTTCCTATTGCTAAGAATGAACAAGTAGCATGTATAAAGTATGTGTCAATTCTTCTACCTGGTGTGTTTTCTTGGATGCTTTAAGTTTTAAAGCCAATATTGCTCCACAAGTATAACTACATTGTATAGGCTAAAAATATTCACCTAGTATCGGTAACAGAATAGCTGCGTTTGTACAAATTAGTTTGATCGCTTTAGGCTTTTGATATTTGATACTCCGATAATTATTGCAAGAGGTATAAATTCTTATGCACGCATCACTACACTGCATCATGGGAAATTAGCTGCTTATAAGATGTCAAAATCAAACATAAGCTTATAAGAGTTGTGATAATAAATTCTGTTACGAGATTAAAAAGCTATCAGGTATCATGTAATAAGATACACAATGTTTTTCTCTCTACTTATCAAAAACTGCAGTAATCAGTAGTTTCTGCAATCGTTGTATCTTCTTGAGCAAAAATTGAAATTAAACATTTGCAAGCTACAAAATAAATCCATAGCAGCACAAATTGCACAATGCATAATTTTTAGAAGATTATGCTGGAGGTTAAAACATGTCTGCATGTTGTGATTGAGGAGATCTTGATCTAAACTCATCTCATCCAAGCAGCTTAAACCCTCAAGCCTTGTTGTCAACCATCTTTACACTGTTGCTATGGTAACAGTTTTGTATTTTGTTGAGATCTTGCTTGGGAATTGTTTTATTGGAGTTGTTTATCCAAAGCGCTAGGAATTGAGAAACTACTCCGGTATAAGTGAGAAAGCTTTTCTAAATCTTGCCCTCTTCTCACACTGCACATCTTAGATAAATCCATTTGTTAGACTTGATAAGTATAGCCTCAGCACCATAACCTAGCCTTGTTATCTACTTTTAAATCATCCACTAAATGCTCTCACCTTAGCGCAAGGCAACAATGTCAAACTTCATCACTTTTTCACTATAACATACTAAAGAATACACAGTTCATTCACATTTGCTAACATTCTTCCTGGGGCAGTATCTAGCGGGGGTAATCTAGCAAGAGATGAGGAAAGCGACCATCTTGCCATGCCTCAGTAGCCGTACCTATCGGGCAAAGAGCTCTCAGGGAACTCAGGAAAGCAGTGCCATTGGTCATTAGGTATGCACACTTACTTGTCACATTGTAGACACACTGGCACATCACCAACACCTTACTAACATCTCCATGTGAAATCAAACGGACAGCCATCAAAAAGCTGCCCTCTGGTTAATTTACAAGTGCTGTACTGAACTCCTGAGATATATAGACCAAAATGGACACTTTTGCTTAAAATTCTTGAATTTCTACCTCTGCATAACTTACAATATCACTTTAAACAAGTTTTATACACTATCTGCTTCCAAATATGTAGCGCAAAAGTTGAAATAGTACAAATGTGCTTTAAAGCAGCCATTTTGAAACTGACCCAGTAGCATTCATTGGTAAAGATGCTTCATTTAACCCGCCACCCTTAGTGTCAATGGACGTACCCTAGGTGTACAATGGACATCTACCTCTAAGAGCCAAGTCACCCTTTTCCATCTTAACCTGCCACATCCGTTAACCTCAAATGACCAGGTTTGTAAAGATATAATTGATCGCAATTAGACTCACTTTGCGCTTGAATGGTGCAGTTGGACCTTCCCCTGACATATTGAAAGCCGGAATACCCGTCAAGTGAAAGGACACTTTTGTACAATCTTGCCATTCTAACTTAAAGATTGTAGAATTTCTAAGTAGTAATCTTTAAGTACAAAAGAGAAGTTAATTATGTGTAAAGTAGTCTCAAACTAAAATTAAAATTGTTGTTAAATGGGACTTTAGGGTTATACAGTAGCAGTACAACAAGGCTTAGAGGAAAACTGGATTGCATTTTTCTTCAAGTCTAACTGCAAATTTTTTAAGAGAAACCGCTGTTTTTAAAATCCACTTTCTTAAAATTGATTCTACAAACTCCGTGGTTCAAGTACAATGTAAAGTAGTTTACTGAAAATCAAAAAAAATATTGTTTAAAAACAATATCATGAGTTGTTTAGATGAAGCAAACTTCTTTCAATTTGGCATTGAGGTTATAGGGACACATTTTATCTACAAATTGAACATCTATTTTAAATTTAACACAATAAATTTAACAGGATAAA
>JAUMTS010062680.1:0-10779 GCA_032273385.1 Ophiopholis aculeata | reverse complement strand
ATAGCCCATGTGGCTTTTTAATGATAAAAAATAGCAAAATGTATATTTTAGATTGCCAAAAAATACAGAAAAATTTTTTCAATATAAATATTTATAGTAGGAAATGAAAGAAGGCATTGTAGCATTGTCCATTTTAAAGAAAATTACTTTTTGGATTTTAACAAGAAATGCGATGGTACCACCTCCATTAAAGTATGTAGATACAGTGACCAATTATGTTTAGGGGTTGACATGTTTACCACAGACAAACAGAAAGATACAAAGCACACACACACTGCCAAAGTGATCCCTATCCGGACAAAAGGCAATATTGTGACAGGACAAAAGCTACAATGTTTTCAATTATGCATGGTACCTTGAATACACGTCCATCTGCAGTTCTGACGGAGGCTTCTTCACCACTTTGCTCCACTTTTGAGACCGGGCTACTCAGCAACACACTATCTGAAAAACAACACATTTTGACAGAAAAATGAGTTTTAAATCCACAAAACGATAATTCAGTGGTTCAGTTTTCAAACGTAAGAGAAGGAGAATGTGGTGTGCTTTGCAGGAGTCTGTACAGAACTCCGTTCTCTGTTCATTATCTTCTCCTTCATTTTACATGATGCAAGAATCTGAACATACTGCAGAGAAGACCATGTATCTTTCTCGTTCTGATATATTTGAATCTTACAATTACTTTTTGCTTACTTGCAAAAATGTCATGGTACGATCCGTGTCCTCAGTTATTCTTCTTGGTTCTTAATTCTTTCTTTGAAATAGCTAACGGGACAATAAAATTGTATGATCATCACAATTTACTTGATGAGGATCGACACAGTTGCCATCCTCTCTAGCATCACCATTTGGAATGCCCGCCATGAACCATCTTGGGAACCTGGTAACCAAACTCACATTCCCTTGAAGTCCTGGTTTGATCTCCTTTTTATGTTTTTTTCTTCTCTGCTGCTGGTATTATTTGTTTTTGTATTGGTCAGCTTGCCATGACACATGACCTGGGCTTATGTGTACAATCTTGTTTGTTTTATTTGTTATGATATTTTACTAATAAAGATTGATAAACCACCTTACAGGCACTGAAAGCATGTCACCTATTCACTTTATTTTTTGCTTAATTCAAGTAACTCAAATGTGTTGTATAATTTCTTGGAAACAGCAATGTTTACAAACAACTCTCTTTTGAGAATAGTCATTAATTACAGAGAAAAAAGATGTCACCTTTCTACCATCTTTTTTGCTTTAATTATCACATCTAAAACATGTTGTGTAATTTCCTGGAAACAGCAATGTTTACAAACAATGCTCTTTTGAAAATAGTCTTTAATAACAGAGACAAATGATATAACATATACAACCTTTTTTTCCTTAATTCAAGCAACTAAAATCATGTTGTAATTTCCTGGAAACTCTCCTTAGAGAATACCTTAATTACAGAGACAAAAGATGACATCTATCCACTATTTTTTTGCATCTAAAACTTGTATGTTTTTGGAAAAAGCAGCCTGAGTGTTTGAAAACAACTTTAAAAATAGTCTATAATTACAGAGACAGATGATGTAAGGAATTGTTATTTACATGAAAGCATTTCACCAGTGAAAACAACATGTGAAAGCATTTCATGTGTCCTCTACATGGGTTGCCAAAATAACAGGGCTGTCGCCATGTCACAGTTTAAGCACACTTGGTGTGTCGATGTTTGAATTTTTCCCCAACTCAAGGTGTTGCGTGTCAATCTTTACTGTGATTTTGTGTCGCGTGTCGATCGTTTGTGGCTAATTGAGACCAAAAATGGCGGCCGAAATCAAGGTGATATTTGTCATGTTTTAGCTTAAAGGACAAATTGGCTTACCTTAGACTGATACTAAAATAAAATGTGTCACGGTGTCTGAAGTTTACAGTGTTGCGTGTCAAATCAGCGAAAGTTGCATGTCGTTTTTATGTTTTTTCCAAAAGTCTTGTGTTGTTTATAACAGTGATTAAAAAAAAAGCTTGTCGCTCGATAAGAGACTGTTGTCGAAAGCTCGGGGCATAAGAAGGGTCGTGTTGCGCTGTAGCAAGTGTCAATTTTTATCCATGTTATTCAATTTTTGAGAAGCAGATAACACTATGTATGTAAGTTTTGGAGAAAAGGTTTCATACTAACTTTTCATTGCAAAATGAATGATGCAAGGTACTTCTTTTACTTTGTAGCTGCTTAAACCCACCTCCCTCTTTTCTCAATAACAGACTTCTAGGATAATACCATTATCTAAATAATTACTTATGCAGGGGATAACCTCCCTTGCATTTAAGATGATCTGCTGTCACATGACTGCACGACCCTAACTGGTAACTTTGTGTGACTGCATGGGAGGGATTCATCACAAGGTTGGATTGCCTCGCAAGCTGCACTTTATAAGGACTCTGAAAAGGTATATCATTTATCTGCGAAGTATTTATTAATAATTTCCTGAATATAAATTATTTATATGAAGGATGGAAGGTACAGTTTCGAATCAAATTAGAGCTTTAAAAAATGTAATCCAAAAATAAAACCCTTTTTTATGCAGTATACTTTGAAAAAGCATACAATTTTCTTGAAAATTAGCATATTTAGAACCTTGAATTAGGGGCACTTTATACCTGTTCTCCGCCCTATGAGACCCCCTTTTTATGTTCAACACGTGTGTTCCCTAATATCATTTTAAATGCCCCGATTTCTTGCTTTCATGTAAGATGTTAGCTTAACCTTACAATAATTTCTTGTATAACATTCATGACAGAAAGAAATCAAATCAGCGACAGTGCCAGGAATGGTAAGGTACCAATTGTTGTAATTAATTAATTGTAAATGATTTACGAAGAAAACCATTTCTTTCAAGGTCTCACAACACTTAACTCTATTGAATTTATTCTTTGCATCATAACTTAATTGAGTCTTTTTAACGATGATTAGCCTCAATTACCCCCTGTGCAGTATATTAACGATTGCAATTCATGGCTGCCCATCTAAAGGAGAATGCTAATTGGATTACATTTAATCTCTGATATATTGCAAAAGATCCAGAAACCTTTGGAGGTAAATTACTTAGAGCTCAGGTCACTTGGAATCACTGGTTTATCCTTGAATAAAATAAACTTGATTCCTAGATTTGTCACTTTCTTGCATCATCTACATTTCATCTGTATTTCATTTAAAATCTTTTGGAAATTTACATGCCCAGAAAAATGTCCCGGTCGCCCTAACACAAAATAAAATGACCTACAGCTAGCTTCAAGGTAATCGATTCTACAAAACAAAATCAAGGGTACCGCCTTAGGTAATGTTAGGTGGGGGTAGGGTAAGCTGTCAAAGTCTGAGGGTAAGGGGGGACGTGGTTGCCACCTGAGCAAATTAAAAATCGTTATTTGGTGAAAATCCGACATTCAGAACTAATTTGTTGGCGCTAAACTCAAATTTTGTCGATATTTTACAGAAGATCGCCAAATTTGAAGTCCTACAAATTTGAAGTCCTGCTTGTCCTTTTTTTTTAGTATTTATGGAAAGGATAACCACCCCTTGGTAATGGTGTTACAGAAAAACTGTTGGTAAGAAGAGGGTTAAGTCCCTCCTTAATGATAATAGTTGAGCATGAATATCTTACCCTTGCCCAGTTTTTCTGCCATCTTTTCACTGATTTGCATGGATCCACCAATGAACTTTCTCTCCTACAGAACAAAAATGTTATTAAAAAAAATGTGTGTGGAGAGTCCAGGGAATCAATCAATATTTCCTTTGTATTGAAAAAGGACATTAAACCTGTCGTGCGTAACTTGTATAGGCGGGATGTCTAAATGAATCAAGCTGGCTCGTGGGATTTCGGAAACTTATTATAATAATGCGACCTGGTACAACAAATCAGTACAATGTCGCAATACCTACATGTGGAAATACATGTTGACGCCCCGTTATTAGGAGTTCCGACTTTTTAATGATTTAATAGCTACATGATTCCTTTAGATCTTCCGACAACTGCCGAGAATTTGGTTGATTTTAAAACACGATTTTTCATGCAAAATCAAACTTCTGCAACTTTAATTTTGCATAACTGTCAAGATGGATCCATGATCTTTCAAATAGATATGGTCTCTTGTCATATATTTCCTGAAGTAGGTCAAGAGAACGGAGTTTTTACAAGCACTTTTTCAGGCATGCCATTTCTATTTGTTCAGTTAAATCAACACGTATGCTCAATTAATCAGCACATTTGGGATCAAACTGTTCGGGAACACCATATCTGTCTACTTATTCAAAAATTGCAGATGCAACTTCTTCAGATTTGGCATAACTCCTGTTTTTCATGTTACACTAAAGGCTGACTTTCAGACTGAAAAGACATACACGGGCTGATATCACTATATTTGCTGGAAAACAAAAATGCACCACGAAGCGGCTGATCGACCGCTTTGGCCACTGACTGTAGCATCATATTTCTGACTTGAAATTTTCACCAGTATCCTATTTATTTGTCTCCTGACCATTGACAATCATAATTGTCCATTGTCTACTATAATATGTATCTGTTAGGTTTTAAAATAAGGATGAAAATATGTTTTATTCCATGAAATGCAGCGCTTAGGTGAACAGTCAGTTAGCTACACCTGCCGAGTGTACCATCAACTCATTGCATATTCATGAGATGACTTATGAGGAAGGTGGAATGAGTCTTAGACTAAATGAGAGTTGGTAATGGCAAATATTTTTGTCCAACAATTTTTCCTAATATTTGGAGAAATAAGTAAATGTTGAGGATTTGAGAACCAGGATTTTTTAGGGAAGAAACTGCTTTCGTAGTTCATTCATAAGTATTCCTTAACGCTCGAAGTAGTATAATTAAAAATTTAGGTTTGTAGGTTTGCATGGTGAAAACCATAACAGGTTACCAGTGAAAACTGATTTAAAGCTATTACGTAACTAAACAGTGGGATGTCGCGGTCTCTTCTGTTTGGTACCTGTATGTGCTTTAGAAGCTAATATAGTTATAGATTATTATGCACTTTGACGGTCATTGTTGTGGCTATATGGGATGTTTAATGTCATTTAAAACAGTTAAAAATTGTCAGTCACAATAAGAGTGATAACTTAACAATCAACATCGTCATGCTCAGATAAGTCCCATGCCATTGTTAAAATCGTGTGGTTTTTAGTTATATATCAAGTGTGTAATTCCTCTATGGGTATTGTTCTCAATAGTAATAGTAATATTGCATTTACAAGATGAGGGACATATTTGATATACTATAACAAATAAAGTTTAACAGACCTGTATCTATAAATCTTGATGAGATGCACTATTGAAGCATTAGAGCAAAAAGGGTATGTTATAGACCGTAAAGAAGTACTAGATTATAACAGCACCAGAAAAGTACCACCCAGTGGACCAGCTGTTTTTTATTAACAAAAGTAATGATAAGTATTTCATCAAAACGAACTTCACAAGAAAATGGCCGTGCCACTCTTACAATCATGTTGTCTTTAGAAGATAGCAAGTTTTGTTCAACCAGTATTGGTTTGAAGGTAAATAGCAAACACTGCTAAATAACAATATATTTATAAGATGACATGGTTATGACAAGTGGTACTGCCTGTAGTAGATAGCAAATCGTATCTAGACCTATACTAGCCCAGGGTGTGGAACAAAGGGGTCCCTGAATAACCTAGTCATCCTTAAAGCTGACGAAATCTGTCAGGGGTAATACTAATAACATATTGGATTATAATAGTATTTTCTTATATTGTGCTCTCGAAGCTCTCCGAGAAAACCTACGGAAGAGAACAAATGCACTTAAAGTCACGAACGGCATGCACGGACTCGAACCCGCTACTAAGCCAAAATAATTATTTAACAACTGAAATGTATTTACTTATTTGAGAGGCATACTTGGCACGTTATCCAATGTGTAATGGTGACATTTAGCAATAATATAAATGTGATACGATTGACTTGGTTTGAACTTGTACATATTCTATACAGATGAGGTCGCGTCGGTTGAATTCGTTCAATGTATTGTATACATATGTATATATATATACGAAGTCAACTAACTAGTTTTGTTGGGACATGTTCAGTCGCTGGATTGTTCAGATATTTCAATTGTAAAAAATACTACCCACTGGTGCGATACTCGCGTGATTTCACATGAACCTCTGGGACGGCACACAGTGATAGGCTACTTGTGTATGTATCTCTTAAAGATGAAACTCCTGAAAAAAGTAAGTATTCTGAGTGATTATGTTAGCAGTATTTGCTAAATTGTAACACTAAAATGAGCGAACTGATTTGGTAGATCTTGAGGCTTGTAATTTAAGGCGAAAATATGGTAAACATTTAATTTATGATCGCGGCATTTGTTTCGGAATTCAAACAATGTAGGTCTTTTCAATATAATATTTATACTACCCGTTTAGAACTGTTAGCTCTTGGTTAACTGCATGATTTGAAAACATTTTATTTAGGCAGGTGCATGGAAATCTATATATACATGTTGTATCTGCATTTTAACAATGCGCAATGGCTTATGTCCTGTGAATTAACCCTCTTCACGCACAGTCCACTGCAGGCGACAAGTCGACAATTTCCAAAAAAAAAAATCAAATTCCAATTTGTCATTACCATCTATTGTTGTTCTTTAAAACTAAAGTAATAGGTTGGCCCACCTTATCCACTTCACTCGCATTTTACCTGAGCATATTGCATGTTCTCTGTATGAATTTTGTTAGCACTGCACAATATGTACACATGGATAATGGCCAATTCCTTCTGTTGTAATAACAAAATATTCACTAAAGTAATTCAAATTAGAATTTGTGATGAATTGGACACAAAACTCAACCGAGTTAATGGGGGGGGGGGGGGCGACCGTCAGTCAAAAGGTCTGCTACTCAGAATCCCTGTGTTAATATGCTGTGTTAATATATAAAAAAAAGTCAGCTACTCAGAAAACGCTTTAATTAGACATATTTGGGTGAAAGTTAGTTAGGGTTAGGATTATGGTTATGGTTTAGGGTTAATGTAAGGGTTGAGGTTGGGTTTAGGGTTAAAACATAAGTTCTGAGTAGTGGACCTTCTGAGTAGCGGGTTTTCCAAATAGCGGGTCTTCTGGATAGCCATGATAGCGATGTGCACATAACAGCTAATTAGACAAGACCAGGAGCTACCAGGCGTTTTCATCATTCTGCAATATTGTTGAGGTAATTCCCCGGGTAATTCTATGTTTGTTTTACTTCTACGTAATTTGGGATCAAATACCATCCGATTTAGATACTGTCAGTACTCTTTACAGTGGTAACAAAAGGTGACATTCTGTAGGCTTCGTACCCTATTCTCTTATTTTATATCGTCAAAAGGTACAATTCATAAAGACATTCTTTTAGATTGTGCACAAACATTTTCGTCAAAGTATGCTTTATATATCTGGGTGTTTCCGGTATACCAAATCTGTAACCACTTAAATAAATACAAGTTTGTCTCAAAAATACAAACATCATATTTGAAGTCATACCATTTTGTAGCTAATATACTATTAGTTTAATAATGGGTAATAGCATTTACCCTGGCATTTCAAACAAAGTTATGACGTTGGACGACAACTTATTGGCTGTCGGCTTTTGACATGAGCAATTTAATCAAATGGTTTTATTCTTATCACAAAACCTGTTCTTATAGTGACATTTGTTATGGTAGATATTCAGTAAAATTGGTTATTTAGAGGATTTTAGCCAATCATATAGTTTTATACGTAATCAAATTTTTCAATTTCTCAGAATACTTGATCCATGTTTCCTGTATAGTGATTCAATGCGGCAAACTACATGTATAGATGTTGTACTTTTTTCCAAAATTGAAAATCACTTCTTCTTATAGGAAGATAGCTATATTAACAACATGTTACAACTTATTTTTGCATTCAGGTAACATGTTTTTGTTACAACCAAAACGCAGGGTTCATAACTTAATAGTTCCATACCCTACACCATTATGATTTTCTTGTATCTAATTACAGATTGATGAAGCAGCAGCAGCAGCAGTACTGGCAGCAAAGGCAGCACGACAGAGACAAATCCTGGATGGTCCCTGGGAGTTTGAGAGGAAGATTGGTGAAGATGAGCCTGGTAAGCTGGAGTCGCCATGGGGCATAGCAGTCAGTTCTAATGAAGGAACCATTGCTATAGCTGATGGTAGTACAAAGCAGGTGCAGCTGTATAGCAAAGATTTTGTACATACGTGTAGCCTGGATACTCAACAAGGACTGGATCCTTGGACAGTGTCATACCCTAATGAAGTTGCATTCGGGTCTGATGGCACATGTTATGTTACCATACGCACTCGGTATGTATTGATATATGGTGTTGATGGAGTATATAAAGGTAAATGGCCTGCAGTATCACCGCAATACAAATACTCAGATACTGAAGACACTGAACTAATAGGTTTGACCATTGACAGCACTGGACAAGTGCTATTGGGAGAGATCAAATGGAAATACATCAGTAAACACAAGCCAGACGGTCATCTTGTTGCAGGCATCAAGATAGACATTGCACCATGCTCACTAGCAATGACATCACGTGATGAAATCATCATAAGTGACTGGAAGGATTCAGTGCATATTGTAGACAATGCAGGACAACTGCTGCACACTATCAAGTCACCATCTCACTTGCAGGGATGGTTCCCTAGAGGTGTTGCCTGCTATGTCGATATCATCTTTGTTTGTAACTGGAATGCTGGTTGTATCCATTGCTACTCTGTGTCTGGTGCATACCTGCGAGATATCCCCATCACCATACCTGGTAAGCCCACACGTCTTGCATTCACAGCAGATTGCAAGCAGCTCATGGTCTCATACTTTAATACACGCACATATAGAGAAGTAGCTGTGTATAAATTGCAAGAGTGAGAACTTGTAACAAACTTAATGTAATTACTCAAAGCTTATACTATGGCTATTAACATGATTACATCCATATCATAAAGGATTGAAGACTGGCACTTGGAATTCTAATAATGTCAAAAGATATATTAATGAATTTGATTCAATATTTTCTTGCTATGTAAAAAGATGAACATAAATAAATTGAATGAAATCGAATGTGAGCAATTGAATGAAATTAAATCATTGTGAGCCCAACAATCAAATAAACATGTCTGAGATTAATTTTCCAATTCTAATTCTGCTACAATTATTTATACCACCGTTTGAGGTACATCATTAATAAAATCAATATAACAATGAATAGCGTAAATTTCAACGCTTGTGTTTTAAAGGGGCACTGGACAAGTTTAAAAAAAATCAAAGTTGTAATTTTGGCTGAGTTTGAATACTCATGCCAGAAATGATTCATATTTTCAATTTTATACTGAAGAAAATATATGACAGAAACCACTTTTAAAATAGATTATGTAATTTCCAAATGATGCATAAAGCTTCTGGTCATTTTGAAAGATTTTTTTCGGTGAAAACGACAACAATTGGAGATAGAAAGAAAGCACTTAGTTTCTTCAAAACAAAATCAATGTTGCACAAGTTTTCATGTGACCATTTAATATGTCAATGTATCTTTATAATGGTAAACACTTTTAAAGTCTAGTTTTGGGAGGAAAATTAGGGATAACGTTACTTGTCCAGTGCCCCTTTAAGAAAAGTTTCAAGGATCAAATCGTGTGTCTAAAGGCTTTGATTTTTTGGCAGTTGGGTTCAGGTTTTTAGGCATATCCAAAATGCAGTTATATTTGGTTTCAGTCCGTCAATTTTTTTTTTTTTTTAAGTTGCAATAGAGGGTTTTCATGTGACGTAATTACCCCTGGTTGCCAAGGTGTTTCTGGTTTATGGCAGCAATCTTGGTACCCTTACCGTATACAAACGCGTGTAAATAGGGCACCAAGATGGCCGCCATACCTTAGCAACACCTTGGCAACTATGAACGGATTATGTGCGTATGGGGTGCGTACCACGTCGTGAAAACCCTCTGTTGTGTTTAACTTCCTTAAAATGTTAACCTTTTAAAACGTAACATGATGTGTGCATATGTTCCTATGAAATACCAAAATCTTGAAAGACACATATACAACTGATAATTCAATATTTTTGAAAAGATGTGTCTTTCATGAAATTGACTATACAGCAGTGATAAGGCAAACAAGATATAGGTTCGTTCGTTCATACTAGCAATGCAGCTCAGTGCGCTGTCTAACACTGAATTTACTGCAAAAAAATTGCAGCGCGCTGGGTAGCGGCTTTGGGAAATACGGTGAGTTGCAGTATGAATTCATATATTTTAACAAAAATGAACTGAATACACCGCAGTGCTAGTATGAACGGACCTTATACTCGGCTCTAATCAGAATCATTATTATGCAAATGTTCATCTGTATGTGAAATAGTCGGGAGACTCATTTCACAAATCGCAAGAAAAAGCGAATGTGATCTAGATATTGTATTATGTGACTCCAGCATCTTAGTATTATACTGCAAAGAAGACAAAGTTATAGATAACTTAACCTGGAAGACATTCATCAGAATCATTTCTGTAAGGTCAAGTAAAAAACATTTGCTGATGCACAAATCCAAGAAAATGAAGCACACACGTGGAAATATGTTAGCTCCTGTGAGGAACGGCCTTGCTCAATGTACGGTGACTATGGTTGATGTGTACCTCAGTAACTCAACACATCCACATAATCATTATAGAGTGAATAATGTTCCTAACAAGAGCTGATACATTTCGTATATGAGAACTTCAATTTTTCTGGATTT
>JAUMTS010062569.1:0-10780 GCA_032273385.1 Ophiopholis aculeata | reverse complement strand
ACTCCATGTTTTGCTCTCACAAACTAAATATTCATAGAAAAGTCATTTTTGATGACACAACTCTTCATGATGTATAGAAATATCAATAACATTTTATGTGGGTTAATTCTAAAATAAAGAATGCACAATTTGGATTCGTAATTTATGGTAAAAACATGCACTAGTTGGACCCCTTAAGAAAACAAACAAATCGACCTGGTATATTCGTAGCCTTGTACAGGCTGATAGGCTCAAGTCACTAAAATCCAAAGGGTGCGTGATTATCATTTGAAATCATATTTTTTAATCAAATCAAATCACACAACAATGTAAATTGATATTAGTCTCAGGTTGAACCAATATAATTCTGACTGGTTATTGTTAACTCTGTTTTCAATATGACAAACGTAGTTCAATGTTTAATCAGGATTCAATGTTTACATGTTGCCTTTACCAGCCTTGGGACCAGCCTTGGGAAAGTGGTGATTGGCTTAATATAGTCAAGTATAGACATTGCTAAGGTGAGGGGTAGCAGTCAATTAATCAGAGCCAAGGCTTGTCACAGATTTAGATTTGAAATTAAAGTAATCCATACTACACTGCAGACCAGTGTGGTTGAAACCAATAATAGTAAGGGAAGACTTGAAATGAAGAAAACCCTTTTGACAATTATTAACAGTGGAATTTATACAAATTGGAAGGGTTAAATGTTGTTCATAAAAGCTTTAACACGTGTTTTGTAGTATCTAAAAGTGTAATTCATGAAGACAAACAAAAACTGTTTTGTATGGGGTTTGGATCCTTATCCCCTGCAAAATCATGGATTATTCCAATTCTAGCCTGGTGTCATTAGATTGACAAGCAAAATCACTCCTAGTGGTCTGGAGCTAGCCACAAAAATCTGTTTCTAGTTACCACTGTTCCAAGGTGTTGAAGGAAGGGAGAAAATTCCTGGGGAAGAAAACTCTACATAGACATTAAGTTTACCTGGAGGTATTTTTCCTTCATAATCATGATAATGTTATCTGCCAAACCAAAAACAAACCACTTATCATTAGATCTATTTACTATTTTTAGGATTATTTTAAACACAGATCTAGAGCTGTATCCTCTCCTCATAAGCTCATGGAATATGTGGACAGGTTATTCCAACACTCAAACCAGGGCAATACTAATACGGTACATTGAACATGACAAATTAACAAACGTTTAACGGTGTTCTCAAACAACACCCAAAGCCTTCGACACGGCTAGTATATATTATTAGTCGGTGCTATATTAGAATATAACGAATGGTCATACCATTATAGTCAAGGTAAAATAACTCTAAAGACTAAACTGTAACTAATATTACTTTTATCTTTATTAGGGTAGTCCATCTAGATGGACCTCGCCAAGTAGTGACACACAGGGGGCGGCGGAGCTGCGACAGAGTGGCGAGCTTCTCAAATCTATAGACTTTCACAGCGAGTTCATCTGGATGGACTATATTAGGGTTGTATTAATAGCTCAAGATTTGTATTCCCAGGGGATGTTGTTTGTTATTTGCTTTATTGACGATTGCGGCAGTCGGCTGGATTTGTTTTCGTCACGTAAATTTAGCTAAGTGTTCATATTTCCGGAGGCTTTGGTTATGATCTGCAGGATTTCTACTGACCATTACAAAATCACAATTAGTTTTATGTTTGAAATGCTATATGAATAGATTAAGAAGTGTTACACGGAAGCTCAGGCTAACTCAGCGCATTATTAACATCCGTCAGCCGTAATTCCTATAACGTTTAATCTTATGATATGATGTTGATGGATTAAAACCTGTATTCCTCTAGGCCCCTAAATGGAAAAACTGGTTTAATTTTTCTCCTGCACATGCCAACAAATCCATTAACAATATGAATGTAATACAAAGTACAATGATTTGCTTTCATTCTTTTTCTGATAGGATTTCTTCTTCTTCTTCTTCCACCTTTTAATATGCATGCTTGCAAGCGCGAAACAAAGCAACGACAAATTAAGAAAATGGCAAGACAAAGAAAGATAGATAAGGCCATTCCCAAACGCTGTGCAGAAAAACATGGTACAATTTTACTGTAATCCCTTACTTCGTGAGATAAGAAACTGAGATGCTTATCTGGTGCCCAATGCACAAAGCTTTAATGTTATACCGTGTGTGTGTATGTTTTCAAATCACTTAACAGTCTTGCGCCTATGTATATATCGACTTCGTTAAAGTTATATATTCTAAAGAAAAAAAGTACGATGTTTTAATAAATTGTAAGCACCAGCGAACACATCCATAACATCATAATGTTTTACTTCTGGCACTTTTACGTAAACTCAACCTGACAGTTAATATTAAATTTCTATCATTTGTAAAAATAACTTTCTCTACACTTGGTAAACGAGTTGGCTTGACTGTACTCATACATTATCAGGATCATTTATCCGTTCAGTGTACATCCGTTCATATGTACACCCAGTTCTATAAAACGCCTTTTCCTGTGTAGTGAACTGCCTGATTTTGTCTTTCTTTTTCTCATCGTGATGATGCAGTGACTATCATTACTAATAACATGCAGGTTGTCATCGATTTGAAAAGCCCGCCAGGTGAAAAATATGTAATTGTTAGAATCAAAAAAAAAAGTTATTCAAGTGTGAAATCAAAATATAACATGATTGATCTTAGTTAGAATTGATTTACATAGATTGGCAGTGTGGTTGACTATGTTTGTAGTATGCCTTGAATGTTATCGTGTTGGTATTTTTTTTAAACATGGTCGTGGACAAAGTGAATTTGGATGGATGTTCTTCAAGTAGCTATTATCTTGCGACCGTGGCGTTATTTGCGACGACATTTTCAGCATAGATTGCCAAGATAATATATATAGTTGACGAATATGTAACAACAATTACAAACAACTTGAGTAGCAGTATTTTACAAAATATGGTTTCGAAAAACTGTCGACGTGTTATTGATACACACGTGACACTGTGAGTTTGCAAACAACGCAAAAAATGTGTCTCAAATAACTACAACCGCCGCATTTTGATAGTGTCCTGGAGGCATATTGTCTGGGCTGTTCATGCAAATGTCGCATGATATATTAGTTAAAAATGGAATGGCTAAATTACAAAAACATGTGTTTATTGAATAACCCGACTTTGGTATTCTAATTAGATGAAAACATGATAGGCCATTCATGATCTCCATCAGGTCAAGACAACGATATGTTAAAGCATAGATAGTCGACTATCTATGGTTAAAGACATGCACGAACCAGCATGCCGCCACTGTGTACCGAGTCCAATGGAATACTGTTCATAGCAAAAGTGGCCGCTGAGTGCCTTGCATGTTTTTTTTATGATGAGGAAAACTAATTTGATTATATCAAATATTTAGATCAAATTTAAGATTTTAGTATGATTGTAAAGCTAGCTTAAGCTGACAAGTCATTATAACATGATCATGGTACAAATAATATAGACCGTGTACTATTACCTGTATATATAAATAGGAATAAACTTGTATATTTCATAAGCAAAGTGTACAACGCTTTTCACTCAACCGTAAGTGTGTACACAATCAATGGCGGATAGCCATAATAGTTATAGCAGTTTATAGCCAAACAATCTATAAGTACATAAAACAGGATTTATAACCGAATAATATTCTTTGTATGTGTGGAACGCATTTCTTGTTTTTAATAAAGATCTGACAATTCGATCTTTCAATAGTGAATTTGCCAGCTATTATCAATTGTTTTCAAATGACGTTTTGTAATTATTAATATCTTAACAATTGGTCGAAGAAATACATTTGTATCGAAAAAATAACGTGTTTTTCAATACACGTTTTAGTGTAGTGCGCCCGTTTATTAACAAACACCACATGTTTCGCCACTGCTTGACGAAAAACGGCAAAGAATGAATACTAGTTTGCTTCTTTAGCACCGTTGATATCATAAATACAAGATAACCAAAATCCGAAGACTACTTTTGATTCTACGGTAAATATATTTGTTAATTTCTATACTTTCAATGTGTGTTGGATTCAATTTACAATTGTATTAACGAATTTACCGGTATTTATAATGTAAACGATGTAAGCTTAAGTTAAGCTTACCTGATGCAGACTAATCACACCTAATTTGCTTGTACATTTACGTTTATTGATAGATTTTCTCGATAATATAGTAAGCTGAAACCGATTTCCCGGGCCGTGCCCATAGCGACCAGCTCAACTATAATGAGGCCAAAATGTGATATTTTGTCAACTTCGTTAATAGCGTTGATGTTTCTCGTAATACATACATTTACAAACTTAAAAACAAACGGTATTCAAGCAAGGCCAGGCTATGTAGGTCCCACTGAATTTATCATATCATGTGTCAATTTCCCGGGGTTAATTTTTACAGAACACGTGATATTCCAATATTATACATTGATATACTGATATTCATTTGGTTACACTACATGTATACCCATGAAAGTAACACATACCAGAGGTCCAACAAAATCGTTTCCAGCCCAGACAAAAATTGATATTGGCATTTATCTTGTTGTTTCATTTTTGACTCATGCTGTCCGGGTGAACTGCATAGTGCATAATTCTGTGCGTGAACGTCGTTGTCATGTTCCTGGATCCTTTCTTCTGCAAACAGTGTGGAGTGTGGCGCTCTTCACTTGATAGTATAAAGCGACACAACCTTTGGCACCAAAACAAATATCACTGTCAGAAAGGAGTAAAACGATCTACGATGCTGAAACGCAATGGTTCGAGCCATTTTCACCCGGAAATGGTGTCAAAACATGTTCTATCTGATCTTCAGACTCCCAAAGACCATTCGCGTAAGTTCTCTATAAATTGCAAGGAATGGTTATCAAGTCGTGAACATCTTGAGCGTCACATTTTGATTCACACCAACAAGAAACAATTCCAATGTGAGTATTGTGATGGATGTTTCACAGCGCACAAATACCGTCATTACAAATCTAACGCCAAAATCACGTCATATGTTTGTGTGCATTGTGATAAATGTTTTGCAACTTGTGCTGAAATGAAGACTCATGTCTGGACTCATATTATAACGGCAAAGCCGCGTAAGTATAAACATACTCATACTGAGAAGCCGTATAAGTGTAAACATTGTCCGGAATCATTTGCTTGGAACATTCAATTGCACAAACATACGACAAAGGCTCACACCAACGAGAATCCATTTCAATGTGGTTATTGTCCAAGACGTTTCGCAAACGAAAGGAAACTGACGATCCATATTAAGTTTCATACCAAAGAGAAACCATATCAATGTGACCATTGTCATAGGCGTTTTACAGGACAACATTTTCTATCAGCTCACACCAAAACGCACGCACTAACTGAAAAGCCGCTTCATGGGCCCGTTAGTAGGTGTCAACATTGTCCCGAATCATTTCCTACGTACAATCAACTGATCAAACATACGGCAACAGCTCACATCAACGCGAATCAATTGCAATGTAATTATTGTCCACGACGTTTCGCAAACGAAAGGAAACTGGAAAACCATATTAGGGCTCATACTAGAGAGAAACCATATCAATGTGACCATTGTCATAGGTGTTTCACACATCAACATAATCTGTCAGCTCACACCAAAACACACGCACTAAATAAACCTACATGTGATTATTGTGGTAAAACTTTTAAACAAAAACATTCCGTCAAAATACACATTCAAACGCATCATGTCAAGGAGAAACCATATCTGTGCGAGAAATGTGGCCGTTGTTTTAGTACCTTACCCAACCTTAAACATCATATGAAGTGTCACTCCGAAGAAAAAGCTTATCGGTGCGAGTATTGTGAAAAGCGTTTTACCCGTAAGTTCCGCCTGAAATGCCACATCAGAGTTCACACCAAAGAGAAACCATATCAATGTAAGTTTTGTAGCAAATGTTTTGCAGCAACGAACACTTTAAAATCTCACATCCGGACCCATACCAAAGAGAAACCATATCAGTGTGAGTTCTGTCCGTCACGTTTTGCACAAATAACAGATCGGAAGAAGCACGTAAAAACTCACTTCAAATAGAAAACATGCTATATCAATGTATGATATAAATACCGAAAATAACATCTGATATCACGAAAGTTAGTCTAAAAGTGCATGCAAACATGGTAACTTGAAGGATTTCACCTCGCTTCATATTCTGATATTTCACATCAGAGTTCACACCAAAGAGAAACCATATAAATGTTAGTTGAGTGGCAAATGTTTTTCAAGCACTGGCACCCGGGTTACTCACATCCAGACTCATACCAAAGAGAAACCATATCAATGTGAGTATTGCGCATCACATTTCACACAAATGTACGTTGATCGGAAAAGGCACATCAAAACTCACTTCAAATAGAGCAAATACCTGCGTTAGATTTGACGGAAAGGATTGTGTGAATATTGTATCACCAAACCTCGTCTGAAATTGCAGACCAATTGAAGAGTAAAAAAACATAATGTTAAATAGGTACTTTTAAAGCACCACACTGATATCTAATATTAAAAGTTCAACCTAGTTACAACCTTGGTTAAAAAACCCGAAAACAATGCGATTATTATTGCCAACGTGAGTTGATATCTGAAGTACATACAGAATAAAACAAACGAAAAACATATCGGTTTAACCTATCACTGTACATTTTAAAATTCAGTGACGAATTTGGGCTTCTTTATGATGTTGTATATTTTGCTGCGTTTTATCTCTTTGGGATTGTTAAAACTTAACTTTGATAAATACATTATTTCATCAAGTATTTAAAAAAAATTACAAACTGTTATTGGTTCCCTTATGTACTGTGTCAACCTATTTCAAATTAAGAAGTGATGAAATCACAACGTTTGTAAGTTAAGTGTTTGTACAATCTGACAGTGTTGGTGGATGCACGGAAAAGAACAATGGCCTACGGTCAAATAAATCGCGTATAAACATACACTTCAGTAGTACAGGAAGATACTATTAGTAAGTCTAATATCATAATTAAATTGAATGTAGGAGACTCACAAACCGTACACTGAAACAATTATACATGCAAACAGACAAACTAGAATGCGAGACCATGTGAATGGTACTGAATGGTCCCTATAATAATATAATCATAAATGAAAGGGAAAGGAGAGCGCATCGCAAACTAGAACAGATAATACACAACAAGCAGAAACGGATAAACCTAAGGACAGTATGAGACTTTGGGTAATTACCGACCTGTTTCGGTGCAACCATGTTTTTTCTAAAATCTTGCAACGGTTAATGCTGAACACATGTTATGACTGTATAGCCAAACATTACCTTTTGTACAACAAACAATATGGTTTTACGAATAAACACTTTATTTATATGGCGGTATTGGATTTTGTTATAAAGTTGAATCATGCCAGTGATAATGACATGTACACGCTAGGATTTTTATGGATTTGTCGAAGGTGTTTGATACTATAGACTATACCATTTTACCTAATAAGTTGTATCATTATGAGTTTTGTGGTGTTTCACATTATTGATTAGCCAGTTATTTATCAAACAGGTATATAGGTACAACATAAGTCTGCAATCACAGATCACGTCGCAGCGACTAACCACAATATTAAATGGAATCAACCCAACGTCATTGACATGGAATCCGATAAAACCACAAGATGGCTAAAAATGTCTTATGTGTTGTTCCACAGGGCTCTAATCTAGGACCATTCCTTGTTTGTATTTATATGATTAATAGTTTTGTGTGTGTGTACTTTATTTCAATGTTGCTTTGACGTACTGTACGAGGCGGTAAACAGGGAATGTTTAAGTGTAATAAATTATCTTAAAATGCATCTAAGACTAACGTATTATAAACTTTTAAAAAAGCCGCTGGGAGCTGAAACTGACACAAATTAAATGACAACAAGCTGTTTCATCGTAAGGGGCCACAATTAAAAGTTGACACCCTTCATAGCCGATGTTTGCTGACAATTTGTCAAATTAACCGACGGCAAAATGTTTTATTGTTCAGGAAGAACGTCAAGGTGTGATGCCCTTTACAACATTTGTACAAAGCAGCTTTAAGCTGAAAAACTGACAGACGTCAATTGTGTTCGTCGTCAAGTTAAAGACAGCAATCAAGCTGAAATGATTTGAAGCTAGTTAACCTGACCAAAAACTGTTGAGAAAGAGTGTATCGAAACAGGTTAGCCTCACCGTGTGCATTAATGAAATATATCCTGACCATTGGATTAGAATTATATGAAAACAATGACACTAATGTCCTGTAGGGATTTAACAAGAACGATCTAAATCAAATACAACGATGATTGTTCAACCAAATACATACACAAATATTTAAACAACCAAATTGAAAATATATTGTCAACAACGCTTTTTTGATGCTTGAAATATTAATCTCGCTAATAATTAATTGTTTTACCTTAAATCTAAGGATCAATTTAAAAAGAAATCACTAAATCTACGTAAATATCAAGTTTCAGCTCAATACCATGGCCTATTCGGATTTTTTTCGCTGAAATGGGCGCAAAAGATGTATAAAAGATTTTAATTTAATTATGATACTAGACTCACTATTGGTATATTTATGAGCCTGTATACTGAAATGTATGTTTGTATTGTTAACTTGGATTATTCGATCATTACTTCATTGTTCAAATCCTTGTTTATCCGGGAGTCTGAGTAGCTTAATGGTTAGAGCGCCTGTCTAGATATCAGGAGGTCCAAGGTTCGAGTCCTGACGGAGGCGGATATACCTAGATTTATTCTAGGGTGTATTTGTTTCTGCTTGTAATATATTTGTTGTTCTAGTTTGTGATTTGCTCTCATTTCGCTATCATTTATATTAATAATATTAAATGGGTGATTAAGCACCATATCACGTGGTCTCACATTCTAGTTTGTCCGTTTGCATGTTTAATTGTTTCAGTGAACAGTTTGTGAGTCTCTTGCCTGCAATTTTATAAAAGATTACCCAATGTCCATTTACGGTATGTTTCAACTACCCCCTCCTGTCCCCTGGGTAGAGAGGATTTATCCTGAACCGTAAAAGGGTTCGTTTAAGTACGAACGTAAATTTCAACACATATGCTAAGGAAAAAGCATTAGTGAAATAGATAACTATTGTATTGATAAGACAACCTATATTCTTTTTCCCAATTTGTATTCACAGAAGTTAGGGTAGTGCAAACGCAAATATGGTGTAAGTATTGAGCTCTGTAAGTTTAAACTATTAGTGAGATATACATCAAAGTATACATTTTAGGAAGGAATTTGGTCAGAGCTTCTATTGTTGGTATACATTTTTGACCAAAATGCTTGTTTTTGAGATAAACCAAAGAAAAATCCCTTTTTTGGCTCAACATTTTTAAGAAAAGCTACAAAAACTAATGTTGAGTAAAAAAACCCAAATTACTTGAATTATATGTAAAGATATTCGCCTAGGAACTGTTAACACAAATTGTCATCTAATTTAATATTTTTTGAATTGTTGACCAAACAGTACCAAACAAGTGAAAACAATTTAACTAATCACGTATTTGGCACTTTTTTTTTTGAATTCGTTAGTGCACCTCGGGTCCTGATTGAGTACTCCAAGAAAATCACAGAACAGACCAAAAATGAAAAATTGATTTCGCTGTATAAAAATGGCTGCCAAATAACCAATTTTCATTTCGCAAAAAAATATTGGCTGCCAAAAAAGAACCCACTTTCCCGAAGAAATTGGTCACTCAAATTTGGCTCATAATGTAAAAACCTAAATTCAATTACATTGCTGAAATAACATTTGAAAACAATATTCTAGTAAGATGTTACGGGAAAAACATGTTTTTAAAAACCTAAAAATTGCTAATAAATGACAAGGGCGGTCTGATTTTTTTTTTCACAAAAAGTTGAGGATTAAAAGTTAGGCAATTACAAAAAAATTGTCGTGTAAAATATTTGTGTGTTTAGACGGGAGACGCGAAAAAGGGAAACTATTGGGTCAAAATGCACACCCCTCCCCTTATGCACTTGTTAATTGTCAACAACATGAAATATAAAAACAAGGTAATTACACTCAAGCTTTCTGGTTAAATTTAAGTAACTGTAACACAAAATATAAACTCTGTAACCATGGTAACACCAAAACCCTTTTCCTAAAGCCCAAATCATGACACAACACTATTAAATATGTTCTTAACAATGCCATGCAAATTTAAAAAAAGATATCAATACTTTTAACTAACGTTAGCAAAATGGTATTATTGATTATCGCTAAGGCTATTGTATTAGTTGTAAGGAGATGCATATCTCATCAATGATTATTATCGGTTCTTTGATCACTAAAGTAAACTATTGTGCAAAATGCAAATAGCATAAAAAATCTCCTTCACAATGATAAATCTCAATGTTTGTACAATTTATATCTAAGCATGTTATATTATGGCATAATTATGTAAAGTATCGTCACATTTTGCTCCGCTCCCTTCGTTATGTATTCGCTTTTAGTTCAAATTGATTTTAATGTAAACTGACACCTCCCACTATATGAACATTAACGGCTGATATACATAAAACCGTAATAATAATACCAACAAAACATACCTAACAGAAATTAGGATTTAAACATGTGCAGCACGACATGGACATCATAGAGCAGGAGTTGCTCCAATACCTAACTACTGATAAAGCTACTCCCTGCTCCCTCCCAGGTAACACAAAATGTCCTTAAAACATTTAAGCACGTTCTAAGAACGTTATTCACGTCCTGAGAACGTCCTTAGAACGTTATGTGTTACCT
>JAUMTS010062458.1:0-10780 GCA_032273385.1 Ophiopholis aculeata | reverse complement strand
TATAATTAAAATTCGCCGACCCCCATGTGACAGATATTTTTGATTTTGCATGATTCTTAAAAAATATGACACTTAAATACTGATCTTTACGACCTTCTTATCATGATTTTCAGACGAACAGAAATCGACAGGGTCAAGTTCTTACATCAGATGGGGACGGTCTGAGTGCCCAAATACTGCTAACGACCTGGTATATTCAGGTAATAGTTTTAAGAACACCATCTTATTAACACATTCTATAAACTATGTTTTGCTAAAGAAGTCAGTCAGCACTCGGGGCATATAATTTTTGTTGTGCATTAATATCAGACTAATATCTTGAAAAAACACCATTCAAATACTCTGTTTTTAAACAAAACCACCCTGATTAAAATTAACGTATTATTTTTTCGACTTTTTTCTGAAAAAATAAACAGATACATACTTGCTAGATATTGCATTCTCACTCGCTATTCCGTTGTTGTTTTGAACCTTATCTTATAAAGGTTATGGCTCAGGTACAAACTGGGAAAGCAGCGGCAGCGGTATCAATTTTCTGTGTCTTCATGAAACACCCGAATATAACAGACCTGTACCAGGCGTCGGAGGTAATCGGGCATATATTGAAGGTGTAGAGTTCCGAACATCCGATTTCCCACCCCTGGTCGACCAAAACCGGTTTGACATGAATTGTGCAGTGTGCCGTGTCGCCAAACGTGGGACCACGGTTATGATTCCAGCAAGAATGACGTGCCCTTCAGGATGGACCAGAGAATACTACGGATACCTGATGGGTAACAGATGGGACTATAAACGTTCGGAGATCATCTGCGTTGATATCAACCCCGACGCAGTACCAGGGACGGGTGAGGACGAGTCTGGAGGTGTTATCTACCCCGTTGAAGTTCGCTCTCTGGAGACCGACCCTAGCGTGTTCAGAGGGCGTCTGCCTCGTGACAAGTTTCCTGCAGGGAACGAGTTATCTTGCGTTGTGTGTACTAAATAAATCACACAATCGATGAATTCTTTGCATCACGATTAAATGTACACTAACATTATGAAATACTGTATTATCAACTAATTCTACCGGCTAGTCGTAGTTTAAAAGTAGACGTGGTAATTTATACCACGTGTTTTACAAAATAAATGTTATTTGTTACATAATAGCTGCTGCATCATCACACCGACATTAAATAATGGTTTAGCTATAGTCAGCAGTCTATACTTACCTGTCTTATAATACCAACCGATAAGTTTAAAAAGCGATAAGTTTAAAAAGTCAAATAATGATATAAACATAAAGAAGAGATTGAATAAGTTGTGTTTCTTCAAATTAACTCTTACAACAAAACGAACATCCGATTTCCCACCTCGTCCCCTGGTCGACCCAAACCAGTTTGACATGAATTGTGCAGTGTGCCGTGTCGCCAAACGTGGGACCATGGTTATGATTCCAGCAAGAATAAGGTGTCCTTCAGGATGGACGAGAGAATACTACGGGTACCTGATGGGTAACAGATGGGACCTTAAACGTTCGGAGTTCATCTGCGTTGATATCAACCCCGACGCAATACCAGAGACGGTTGAGGACGAGTCTGGAGGTGTTATCTACCCCGTTGAAGTTCGCTGTTTGTAGACCGACCCTAGCGTGTTCAGAGGGCGTTTGCCTCGTGACAAGTTTCCTGCAGGGAACGAGTTATCTTGCGTTGTGTGTACTAAAAAGTAAATCACACAATCGACGAATTCTTTGCATCACGAAATGTAATTATACCCCGGGAATTATACCGTCTAATCGTAGTTTAAAAGTAGACGTGGTAATGGACATCACGTGTCTTTACAAAATAAATGTTGTTTGTTACATAACAGCTGCTGCATCATCACACTGACAATAAATTATGGTCTAGCTATGTCAGCTGTCTATACTCACCTGTCTGATAATTTAACGGCTTTTTAAACAATATTATTGGTTGGATACTAACCGATAAGTTTAAAAAGTCCAATAATGATATAAACATACAGAAGAGATTGTATAAGTTGTGTGTCTTCAAATTAACGCAGTCTTACGACAAAACGAACATCCGATATCCCACCCCTGGTCGACAATAACCAGTTTGACATAAATTGTGCAGTGTGCCGTGTCGCCAAACGTGGGACCAAACGTGAGAAAATACTACGGGTACCTGATGGGTAACAAATGGGATTACAAACGTTCGGAGTTCATCTGCGTTGATATCGACCCCGACGCAATACCAGGGACGGGTGAGGATGAGTCTGGGGGTGTTATCTACCCCGTTGAAGTTCGCTGTCTGAAGACCGACCCTAGCGTGTATATCTTGGCCTATCTAATCATGGTTCTAAGAAGATACGTGGATAATATGTATTCATGGTCTATCGTCATTTGCCCCATAAACCGATACATTTTGTCGGGTTCGGATGTTACAACGCATCGAATTGTATCGGCTTGCTCGATAGCGGTATCGTAGTGTATTGGCACTGGCCCCTTATGAACAACTGGCAAAATGTCTACATCGTGTGATTTTCATTTTATTATATCTTTATTCACATACTCATATCATAATAATACAAAACACAAATAATGAGAAAGGGACAAAGAACAAAGTCACCTGACATGCCTAAGGTCTATTCGGACTGCCAGACATGGGCAGGACAATCACACCAAAATAAACAAACAACCAAAAAGCACCAAATATAAAAATGCAGAACGACAATGAAGAGTAAACACTTTTTGTTGTTAAAGAGAAGCAAGCAGTTAAGTGGAACCACAGAAATGCCGCCCTAGCTAAGAAGCTACCTCAGGCTGTTGACAACATTCCATTTCTTGAAATATTGAAAAAGAGGAAGTGATAGCAGCTTTGGCGGTGGCGTTTTTGAGATCAGCGTACTTGGTTTGGGATTTTACCATACGCAGCATGTGTTTGAGGTCTGCCTTATCGGTTTTTGTGATGAGAAAACTGGAGCCAACTTCAATGGCACGAAGACTGCAGTTGTAGTCATCAATACTGTGGTCGCTTACCATGGAGGCATATCTATCGATCCTTAACTTGTTTCAAAAGGAACCATGAATTAAATGAGAATAATCCTTCTAGGAATCAACAAAGTTTAGCACAATGTCCGATTTTTGTAATCTGGGAATAACACCAGATGGAACTGTCCCTCCAGCTATGTAATACCCTTTAATGTCAGCTATAATAATGACCTTTTTGTTCATTGCTGTCTGGCAGTTTTTCAGAAATATAATGATGCAATTAATTGTTATGCCGCGAAAGATATCTGTCAATCATTTGATTACAGTTGTTGAGAAAGTGAAGAGGGGTGCAGAGAGGCAGTTCCCATTTCCACGTCTCCCCCTCTAAAAAGGTAAACTATCCATAGCTGCGTTGATATTACAAGTATTATGCTACAATCGGTGGCATACTGTCACACCCACATCTACACAACCCCACACGCAGCCCACTTACACCTATGCCCCACATACACCCCACCCAAACACACACCATCCACCAACACAACCCCCTACGTGTAACCGCCACCAAACCTGGACTGTTTTTAGGAACATACAAATGAGGACGGTGTGTATGGGACGTTTTGATGTAAAATTTTGTTTTCGTGTATAATTCTGAAATTGCACCCCTCCGCTGCGAACCTACCTTTTCAAAGTAGGGTTGTGGGAACGGTTTTTCTTTACAACAACTAGGGTCTTTGACCGTACAAACTGACATTCTTAAGTTTCCCTATAAGTCTATTCCAAAACCACTTTATTGATTTCCATTTGTTACATGATTTCCGTGGAAAGTTGGCTGACGTTTCGCTCAACATCACCTAGTTTTGCTTCAATGTTATTATTTACTAAACTAAAGTCTACAATTCGCATTTTCTATTGCAAATTGATGATAAGAGTTTCTGCTATGAACTTAAATTGTTTACCTTAAATCAGGTCGAGCTAATTTCGAAATATGTTTTGTTAAACACGGATACCCTTGCATTGCATTGATACGTGAAGATAACAAAAGTCCGCGACTAATTTGGCTAGCCCTTTCTATGTTGAAATATGCATTAGGTTTCATTCAGTTCATTATCATTGTCTGTTTCTATTGCTCTCGGGCATTTCCGTTTTATTTAAATCGATATTTAATATGTACTTTCCCTTTAGCCCGTTCAAGAAATCGATAAATTTAAATTGTTGAAGAAAATGATTTGGTATATAAATTCTTATTATGTATCGAAAATAAAAGGACTGTCATTCTGGACATCATTTGGTTCATAATTACATGGTTACTCTTAAACTTAAATTCTACAAAGAGTTTTGGAGATTCCTCTTTTTCTGCCACTCTATATTACTTATTTTTTTCAAATGGGAAGATGTATTCTTAGCGCTTTTCCCATTAAACTGGTTAAAAGTGCCTTCTATTGAGTTAAATTAAGTTTGACACTTTCAACAACACTTGCGTCTTCTTTACTTGCTGTCTTATTTTGATGTTTTTGAAGTTTTTTCTTTATAGCTGTCTTTGGCTTACTTGGTTCTCGGCGATTCAAGTCTTGTACATTTGACATGAAACCTTTTTTGTTATGCTTGTTTTTTACATCAGTTGCCCTATATCCATTTATAGCTAGCGATTCTGAGAATGACGCAGTGCACGTATCCGTCTCTTCGTCACCTCCTACAAATGATGTCTCCTTATTTTCAGGTAAAGGTTGTACGTCCTCAATATCCTTGTCTAGTTCATCGTTTTTCTCATGATGCTCTACAACTCCATTGGTGTTTATAGGTTCGTCATCTTCCTCTTTTGACTTTTTTGCAAATTCCAGAAAACCAGTCAAGAAAGTGCCTTTCTTGTTATTGGTTTTTCCTGTCGTCTCGTTAGCATCACGTTCATTATTGTCATTAACTGAAGACTGTGGCGCTATCGCGACATGTTCGTCTGGCATGTCTGAGGGAGTTATGTCTTCTACGGTAGCATCCGTTTCTTTTGGTGGAAAACCAATTGCTCCAGTCAAGACGTCGGACGTTAGTTTTAGTACTCCAGGGACTTCGTTTACATCAACTCCTCCTAATTCGTCTGGCTGTGAATCAATACTGTTTGCGCTAGATGTCTTTTGTTTTCGTGGTCCTCGGCGATTCAAGTGTTTTACTTTTGACAAGAACCCCTTTTTGGTATGCTTGTTTTTAACATCAGTGGCTCCATATCCATTTCTACCTAGCAATTCTGAGGATGACGCAGTGCACGTATCATCCGTTTCTTCGTCACCTCCTACAAATGATTTCTCCTTATTTTCAGGTAAAGGTTGTACGTCTGGAAATTCCAGAAAATCAGTCAAGAAAGTAACTGTCTTGTTACTGGTTTTTCCTTCCGTCTCGTAAGCATCACATTCACTGTTGTCTTTAATTGCAGGCTGTGGCGCATGCGCGACATGTTCGTCTGACAAGTCTGAGAGAGGAGATTCTTGAGATATACTATCCCAGTCATCTAATGAAACTGTTTCCTTTGAAACCTGAACATTTGTTCCTGTCACTTCGTCGTAAGCATGTTCTGCATGGTCAACCTGTGCGCATCTCTCTATAGAATCCTTGGTGTCGTTGTTAGAGTAGTTCGGGTAGACAGTGGCAGGAAAGACTTCTTGATTTTTACCGGTAAGCTCAGCATTAGCTGATAACTTTAAATTTGTGTCCTCAAAAATGGTATACGTGTCGCTAACTCGTACCACTGCTGATCCATAGGTTGTTCCAGAGCTACCTGAAGTCAGAAGGCTATTGAACAAAATTGAGAAAACATCAGTATCTGAGCTTGAGGGAGTTATGTCTTCGAACAAAGTTGAGAAAATATCAGTATTTGACGCGACGGGAGTTATGTCTTCTACGGTAGCGTCCGTGTCTTTTGGTGGAAAACCGTTTGCAGCCAAGACGTCGGAAGTTAGTTTTACTTCCGCAGGTACTTCGTTTACAGCAATCACTGCTAATTCTTCTGGCCTTTTCTTTATAGATGTATGTACCTTTCTTGCTCCCCGGCGATTCAAGTGCTTTGGTTTTGACACAAATCCCTTTTTATTATGCTTCTTTTTGTTATGCTTCTCTTTTAAATCAGTGGCACCATATCCATTTTGAGCCAGCGATTCTGAGTATGCTGCAGTGCGCATATCCGTGTCTTCTGTATCTCCTACAAATGATGTCTCCTTATTTTTAGGTAAATATTGCACATCCTTAGTGTCCTTGTCCAGTTCATTGTTTTCACTATGATGTTCTACAACTCCAGCAATACCTGTTAATTCTTCTGGCTGTGGATGAAGAATGTTTGCACTAGAACCAGTGGTATGTTCATGGTTCTTGACAGAGTTTAAATCTATGTTATCATATGTGTCGTAATTTAAAGGAGAACTATCTATGTCTACAACGGCCTCCCGCATATTGGGAGGAAGAATAGCCTTTTCTGGTGTTTGCGTGGTTACGAAGCTATCAACAAACTTCGTAAAAAAACCCTGGCTTGATATTTGCTTCTCTATCTCTTGTATTTCTTTGTTGATAATCATTTGCTGTGAAAGCACGTGGGTTTTGAATTCATTTGTTGTTATAAGAGCCATGTCAACTTCTTCGTGTAAATCTCCCGCTTTGTTGAGAACCTTCGTAGCTCTTTCTAAAGTGACTTCTATGGCGGTTCCCACATCAGCAATCTGATTGACATGATGGGTCGTTTCAAACAATCGTTGGAATATTTCAAGTCTGACAACGAAAAGAATAACGGAAATAGTTAAGGTAAGGTGGGGTCCATAGACCGTTAAAATATGCAAAGCAGAAAAGAAAGGGGGGGACTAGTAGTGGACAATATACGTTTTACGTGACGTCAGCGTCTAAGTAACGGTCTCTACTTGGTAACCTTTCTGGGCGTGCAAGAGTACCAATATCATAAGTATATCAGACAATCACTGTACAATAGTGTATAGTATATCTAAGCATACGTACATAACAGTACCAACACGGAAAAGTCCTCTCTTGGTCTACTCATTAGCGTGCTCGTTTTTTTAGTCCAGAGGTCCCGTGTTCAAATCCTGGCGAGAGCAAATGTCAATTGTTTGCATGGCACAGGTATGCCTCGTTATATTTACTGTAAAGTATTAGGGGGGGGGCTTGTCTGTCCGTTATAGTCTGTTATGTACACCTATGGTTGTGCCCTTTTTGTCCGTAAATGTAATAACGACGGTGCCATGGCAAGACTCTGACAATTTAGTGTTGCGTTTATCCAATAGAGGGTTTAGTGCACACTAAGGGCAGAGGCATTGTTGGTACCCTTTTGCACGCATTGAAATACCAAAAGGGCAGTAACATTGTGTTATTTTGGTTCTGTTAGTAGACTTAATAAAAACAATAATAATCATCGGCATAAATAATGCGCCTTGTCCAGAGTTAACAAAGCGAAGGCCATTATTATTACGCTGCCATCAGGAAATCATCAGACTATTTGCAACTAACAACCAATTACTAGCGCAAACCTATCAGCACTTCGACCCAATGCGCACGGGGCAACAAAGCAAGTAAGGTGAAGTGATTTGCCCAGGTAAGAGCTAGTTCATACAATAACCCAGCATACTTTTGGTTTCTAGTCCATTGTTTACTCCAAAAGTTCTACAATTATGTTACTTAAACTAAACTTTCCATCAATTTCTTTAAATCCATTTGCAGTGACCTGTAGTGTTATTGCCCCCCCCCCCATAGAATAACTTTGTGCATTGGTTGATTTTACATGGAAGGATAAGTCGTGCATTACAAAACATTAGATGGACTCAAGGATATATAGATATACATAGTTCTGTTCGCTCTTTCTATAATACATGTATTATCATTATGAGGAGTATTAAAACACATTTCTAACATTTTGTTTTACCCCATGGTGAAACGGCCAGACTTTCTATATTTTTAGGTTGAGGTCTCATATGGGACTAAGTGAATTCTGATTTGCATTAGTTACATCCTATGCGAAAATGAAGAAAATTTACACAGGGGTTTCTGTTAAATCTGCCTTTTCATGGGTAAAAAGAGGGGTTATAGCGGCCTCAACGGTCGCCGTCCCCATTGAAGATACATGTAAAATTGATGTTTTTATAAATTGGAATAACTCAAAAACTCCTTTGTACGGAATACTAGGAGGCTCACACATTCACATCATCATTTGCATTCACAACATCAACAACTTAAATGTTCCCATATTTGTATAGAATAGCCATTGGGCCATGAAAATAATAGCTAACAAAACTTTTGCGACCTCAATGTTTTAGAAATAAAAAGTCTGAATAAAAACAAAGGTGAACAATTCATGCTGTAAGCCATAATTAGGCCAGTATTTTCAATCCAATTCAAATATATGGCATACGTTTCATTAGTTGACTGATGACTCCATCAAAGAGAGGCAATATTGATATATGGCTATAACTTATACCTGATTTTTACAAATGTTTCTATCGTCAATTCAGAATATTATTTCGGCATCATTTTGTTATAAATAAGCAAAATGTGAAAAAATAGACATATATCCTTACTTGATAAGTTGCAGGTCGTTCTTCAGTCCCAGAATATCGGTCATAGTTACTTCCGCACTCACACTTATTTCATCTTTTGTTTTCGCCGTGACGTATCGCTCCACAAGCTTATTTATGACACGCTATGAAAAAAAGGTTAGTCAATGGTCGAAAGGTAAAAATAATGTAATAATTTAAATATAATGGAAACATTTGAACATGGGTAATCTAAATATTTACAGCAAATTGTTAAAAAATATTGTAAAATGATACCTAACTGAGCAAACTAGACCACCGGATACAATAAATACTTAACAGGAATGGACACGTTTATTGATGTAGTTTGTTATATTAGCTAAAGAAGTTGTTGAAATGAGAACTATTTGAAGGTGGAAATTCCAAGATACCTATTGTTGGTAGTGAAGTTTGAGATGATTACAGAGGAAGTAGTATTCATTGTGTTTACTAAAGAAAAGAACAGAAATACTGCTGCATTGTGGGATCACCATTTATCGTCATAAAATGAATGTAAAAGTAAAAATAACAGTTTGATCACATAACATCAATGTAATATAAGTAAGTGAGTACGTCGTGTTACCTTGTACTGAGCCTTGCTATGTGAATGCTTCTCAACGCTTTCTTGCCACGCCTGGAAGGAAATCATGATTTATTAAAATAGAAATAATATTGATTATGGCAAATTAGTGGTATGATGTTGTATTTATCGTTCAATCCTTACGAAATAATATGGTCAGTGTTGCAGGGTGTGTAAACATTGGGGCACCCGTCACTCAGAGGGCCCGCTACTCAGAATCCTTGTTTTTGAATGCCCTTTGTTGTATTAAAACGGTCATTTAGAAGGTCCGCTACTCAAAAAACCATTTAATCTGAAAGGTTTGGGTGCGGGTTAGTTAGGGTTGATGTAACAGTTTAGGATAAGGGTTAGGCATAGAGTTTAGGGTTAGGGTTGGGGTTAGGTTCAGGGTTAAAACATCTTAGAAGCGAACTTTATAATTACGGATTTTGCGAATCAATTCTTCAAAAAGGTCATTTTGTTTTGAGACTAGCCGTGGCATCATGCGCATGCACATTTCAGTAGCATCGGTTTCATTCCGGTGATAAATTAACGCATACAATTTGAATTATTATGTCATCTACTTTTTTCGAAATAAAACAGACTTGAGTTTATCACTTACTTTCTTCTTGTCTTCATATGAATATTCCGTTGTGGTTAGGTATGCCTTTATGCCCTCTATTGACGGCAACAGATTAAACGGCGGAGGTACTACATCATCATCGAGCAAGATACTCATCCACATCGCCGTGGAGTGAAACTTCCATTCTACATCGGCATTTTCCTTTGTAAATACAATTATATAATTATTGAATTAAAGAATTCGCTATTTAGGGTAAATTAAAAAATATTCATTCATAATTACGTAATAACATTAGCATAATGTCATTGCAATGTGGGCACTGAAAATGTTTAAAATTAGCGGGAACATTGTAAAGAGGGCACGTGTAATAGAAATAGTCAAAATAAAGGATATATAAGGCATACAATAGACTCATGTTTGGTGTGAGGTAAGTTTGCTATAGAAATTGGATTACTCTGAAAGAACACCAAGTATTCATCGGTGTGTTCATCATATTGGAAAGAGTCAGTAATTTAAGAAATGAGCTAAACATTATTCTTGGCTCAAAATCAACCAGCTTTACTCTCATGTTAATATATTTGAACGTAAATCTTGAAAAAGCAAACTTGATGTCGTCGCGAATTAAAAATGAACGTATACATCTATACTACTAAAACAATGAGTTCTGTCTGCCTCTCTGTCCGGCTATGGGTTCAAAAACGCTTTGAGGTACGGAGCTGAAATTCGGTAGGGGGGTAGGTGACCACTACTCGAGGACCAATTTTAGGTTTTCAGAGTGACCCCATAGGTCAAAGATCACCTAGAGGTCAAATGCCTTAGGAATGCCCTATGCCAGCCAAATTCGGTCAAGAGAACCTCTGACCCAAACAAAATACATCGCTGAGGTCAAAGATCATGTAGAGGTCATTCGGGGTCAACTAGAGGCCAATTTGCTTAGGAACACTATAGGACAACAACACTCAGTCAGAAGAACCTCTGACACAAACAAAATACGTTGCTGAGGTCAAAGATCAGGTAGGGGTCACACAGGGTCAAATTACTTATGAACACTCTACGACTCTCAAATTTAGTCAAAAGAATCATTGACCACATTGAAATACACTGATAGGGTCAAAGGTCAC
>JAUMTS010062347.1:0-10783 GCA_032273385.1 Ophiopholis aculeata | reverse complement strand
GCGGGAGCCCCCTCTTCACAACCACCCACCCCATCTCATCGAAAATCCCAGCCCCCCCCCCCCCCTGAGCCCCCCAAATGAGATGAAATTGTGTACAGTTGGACTGAGAAACACCAAATTGAGCCCCTCCCCCTGCTGCCCCTCATTTTGAAAAGTCAGGTTTCGCCCTTGCGTCACACTAAATAAAAGATTATTGGTTGTTAATGTGATTCTTTTGGTGGAGATATTGATAATGTGATTACTGACTAGACTATGCTGCATGCTGTCTGCAGTAGATAGCAGATATCAAACTAATATGTATTCACATAAAAATCATGTGTTATATATTGGCAACAATAATCTTATCATAAACGTTAAACAAGGCTCAATGCAATGTAGGCACTCATATCTATTTATAACATTTCAGAATAGACTCGATACATACATCTGCCTATAGTATCAGGTTTGATAGGTTATATTTTAAAATGTACCATTCTCACAAATGTAGTTTTAAGTTAAGTCATAGAATTAAAGGTTTGTAAGCACTCTGAGCCTTGGCTCAAATACAAGTTTTCTTGTTTAAAGACACCTAGCCTCAGAAACCGAGTCATGTCACACCAGGGGTGTAACCAGAGTGGGAGGGTGGGGGTGGAGCCCCCACCCCACAACCACCCACCCAACGTCCAACGGTCTAATCACAAACATTTAAAATGAACCTATCACAATTACCATAGCTAAAACAGCCAGTCAGATTACCAGATTCATCCTGGATTCATCACTGAAATATTATTTATTCGGTTTACCAACCCATAATTGTCCACCAATTGATATCACAGTCAAGTTCAAAATCATAATCTTCGCTCCACTGATTAATATTTTGATACATTTCACCTGTTCCTACGCATCCCGATTCAATTTTGGATATACGCCTTCCCCCACGATCAAAGTGGTGTAACCCTAAGTGACCTTTGGCAGTGCAATAGTAAAAGTACGCATATGTATACGGCTCATTCTATTCTCAGTCATTGCCATGTGCAGTACATGTACAACAGCCCAGTGATAGTCACCAAGCACGCCGTTAATTTCCAGGAAAAGGATAGTAAACACTAGTGCCCTGCCTGCGGAGTCATAGCTGCCAGTAATACTAGCCTAGTGCATCGCATCATTTGGAGTCACCAATTTTGCTTTATTTGTCACAATTTGTGTTTAAACTGGCAGGAAAACTGGCGGATTATCTGAAAAACGAAAGGGTCAAAATGTGGGCCATGGAGAGCTCACCGCCTACCCAAATTCCCCCGTCAAGTGTTCTGTACAAATTGGATAAAATTGCCTATAGTACACCGCCTCCCGTGAGCTCAGATCCTGCAAATAATGAATGTAAACTCATCGATTTTAGAGGAGCTAAAATCGCAAGTTTCAAGATCAATGGAGAAACTATGATCTGCCTTCCACAAGCTTTTGAACTTTTCTTGAAACACCTTGTTGGTGGGTTACATACGGTTTATACAAAACTGAAAAGACTCAATGTTACGCCTGTGGTTTGTAACGTGGAACAAGTGCGGATTTTGCGGGGACTAGGGGCGATCCAGCCCGGCGTGAACCGCTGTAAACTTCTCACGTGCAAGGAGTTCGATGTTCTCTATGAAGATTGCACTACAGCGAGGTAAGAATGGGTTAAATTATAAATTTGACTACAATTTTATGTAGAATATTACATTTATTACCAGTATCTTATTTTTTTTTGAAGATAAATACCTTTTAACGCAGTCAAAATTGTCAACATCTTTTACACTGAATTGTATCAGTCAGTGCATGCGGTAGGTCACCTTGGTCGGTGATCTAGGGCAGACTTGTGTTGTTTTACGATGTTTACAACTTTGTTCAAAGTCAGAATTTATAGTTTATTAAAAGCAAATCAAAATTCATTACATTCTCAAAATATATTCACCTGTTTTTTTCATGGGCCAAGTTTAGTTTTACTACCGTCTGGAAATGTTCAATGCTTAATTATTGAAGATGGACAATAATTGAAATATAATTTTGATTTATGACATATTTATGAGTTTTTTTTATGTGTTCCCATTTTATTATTAGCGGTCATGGTGGTCAAATTTGCTGATTTCTTGTTTTATATATATTGTTGACAGAACAAGTATTTCCAATTTATGATAGTATAAATAATTAGGCCTACATATTTTCTCCATGGTTCATTGGTTTCTCTAATTCTTGTCAGCTACTTATACTTGAAGTCACATCCCATTGCTCTTGAAATTAAAGTTGCAACTTTTATAAGTTTGTTTCTTTGTTATAAAATTGGCTAGAAAACGAGTCTGTCAAGAATATACGAATTCGCATTTATAGATGATGATCACATTTGCCCAAGTTCATTAATATTAATATATTTGTATTATACATTGTATTAATTTGTAGATATTCTGTTCACAAATGATTTTAATACCACCTTAAAACCATGTGACATGTTACTGTAAATTTAGTCAAATGATAAGATAATTTAATTGGTGACATCTTATTGTTATCAATATTGCTGGTAATTTGTGTTGGGAAAGAATAAATCCCATTGGGTTTTGGGCCAAAGAAGAAAGTAGATTGGCCTATTTGGCCTTAGATACTTTGGTAACTCCCCTCTTTTGTTATGGCACGCGCGGTACCCGTGGGTGGCCCACTACTACAAACCACTTCGTTCTTTGCTGAACTCCGGTTCAAGTTCAAAGCAAACTTTTTTCCTCATCTTGTTAACTTGAGAGGGATGCTCAGAATTTCGAAATACATCTTGGACGATGTAAATATTACCTCAAGTTCAAGCCACTGATTGTATTGCCCGACGTTCAGCTCTTTTTAATCAAAATTAATCGTTAGACCGAAATGTGAAGATGGTTAGTTTTATTTAGTTTTAATACTTTACCAAAGGTGTAATTAATCATTTATATGATTTTCTTTACAATTTGAGTTGGGATGTTTGAAATAACTCGCACTTTTTAAAGTTTCAACATGTTGGAACTGATTTCGTGTGTATGTTTCTGCGTAATCTGGCAAAGTTACAATGGGGTTTTTCAGTGACAAGAAGTCCCAAGAAGTTCGGAATTACGAAACAGTCGTCAGTGCATGCACCAAAACAAAACCAAATTTACCAGTGCTCACATCACGTGAACTTATTTCGTATACTGTTCAGACTGTTCTCCAATCAAAATAAAACCGAAACTTTCTATAGGTTGTAAACTTCTTCAGCAATTTAATGTGAGCAGGTTTTCCGGTTTTATATCTTGTTTTAGTGGTTTTTAATGGTCCGATTCCATCCATTCACTTTGTTTTATTTACATAAGTTTCTTTTTCACTTTAAATATTGTGCTCCTGTATTGTTCTACTAATTGTCGCCAAGCCTTTGTATATATTTCTTGATAAAACAATGCTAGTCGGGCGGATGTTGACGATGGGGTTTTAAGCTGGGGTTTTAACCTGGTACTTGAAGAAGGCTTGCTGAAAAACATTAAACTCATTGTGTTCCCATTGCCATGTTTCTTTAATTTGTGAAGATTATGTAGACCCCTGTTTGACTTCAGTCAAAAATCGAAACACCAAATGTCGTTTACTTCAATCTGATAGTAATTTCATTTACGTCCTTTGTTGATGTTGCAATTGATGTGTTAAAATTATCAATTGTTTAATATGACTATTTGCTATTTATATTTGATAAATTGATGATTTTTTCCTGTGATTGTCGATTTTTTTGTGACATTCAAGTTCAACTTGAGTGAACGCAATACATGGGCAAAGTTAGCACGTAAAACATTCACAGCTAGCACAACATCACATCTGGCGGGCTGGAAGTTATTCTTGATTATTGATATAAAAACTAATCGTAACTCCACATCAAAAATTCATGCGATTGAAATTTGATGTGGTCTCGCTAGTTATATCGTTGCGTCCCCGATTCTCTCTTGTGGTTTGGAGAGGGGGAAAAACGAAACGGAAAGAAAGAAATGAGGTGTTTTTAAACACAAAAAAGTGTGGCGGCAAAGGAATAATTGTTAAGAAAACTCGGTGAAGTTGAAATGATCTTTTAAGAAGATATATATGCAGTTGGTTCATTACACACTGAGGATATATAGAAAATGATCCGGGTCCTAAGGCAATTTTAACAGCCTTTTTCTAGCCGTAGAAATGTTCTGCAAAATCGAGATGCCTCATACAGACCTTTATAATATTAAATAAAGAGAAAATGAGTACATCATAAGCTGGAGAAATGACTCGCAGTTAAAAGCCGCTAGGCATGTACACAAAATGTCCTCAGAAATATCCCTGAAGAACAGAGGGCATTAATATTTCTGTAGTCAAACAGAAATATTGATATTGGTGAGACCAAAAGGGAATTCAGCAATATTTGGTGTTTTAAGCGAGCAGAATGACAATTTATATAAAGTCACGTCCGGACACTGCTGATAAAAGGTCTCCGGTATTGTTATACTAGCCTGGCTTTTTGAACTTTATGAATGATATCAGTTTTTGATCTTAAAAGCCACGTTTAAGACTGGTTTTCTATTTCAGAAAAGCTCTAATAATCTTTGATTACAGGTTTTGTGATGCTAATAAAAGATTGTGTCCATTTGGTGACCGTTTTTGATTTGACGAAAGTTTTAATTTGCAAGAATTAGCACCTGGTTTCAATAAAGTTTGAATTGATACTCTTTATTTTGTTTGAGTGTTGAATAAGGGTATATTTCGTCGCCTCGAGGCGAGGGCCTTTTATTTATAATAGAATTGCGCATGCAGAAATAGCTTAATTAAGACGAGATTTAGAAACTTGAATAGTTTATCCAACTTTATATATTAATTTATTGGGGTGAAATACAAACAACTGCACTGTTTCTTTCGATCATAATTGGTGCTTTGTTTCAGAGGATGGTGAAATGATAACAACTAGATGTAGGTCTCCAAGAAACCCTGTCCAAAAGGTCACTTTTCCGACCTAATAAACATGATAAGCCCATTTACACCTTTTTCTGCGACAAATGACATGAAATTAGTACCTTAGAACAAAGACATTCCAATCCAAATGCAATATTGAGCCTTGAAGGGGAGTTTAATTATCTAAACAAAACGGAAAATGTGACCTGCAAAAACATCGTTGTTGACTTGAAAGAAATCTTTTACAGAGCTCCTAATGTTTTAGCACTTGCCGTTTTTAGCCCCAATCTTATGTCTAATTAAAACCGATAGCTTGGAATTTGACCTGACAATGCGGGATAGAAAACATTCCCTTCACTCATTTGCTGATTATTTCAGCTTCTAAATGTTTATTTTAGGATCGTTTGAAGTGGACCAGAAAGTTGTAATGTTTCTTCTCGTCAATCGCAACTTGATTGGACGAGTCCACTTTGATGTAGGTAATCCAAGTGTCCATGTACTTTGAACCAATCAGCGATGGTTATCTTATGCGACGTCATACAATGACAGGTGCAATTGTCGTAACTCGGATGTGCAGGGTATCGATTTGTTGTTTTTATGAGACGCAAAACAATAGGGCGTCAAACGCAATGTCAATTTTAATATTGATAACTTGCAGGACAAAAAATGATGATTAAAAATGATCATAGTAATAATTTATCAGAACATTCCTTTGCCTTAGGGCAGAAAAATAAGATGATATTTACGGATGGTGGAGCAAAAGTGATTCCGCCGTTCGGTCGAGGCTTTAAAAATTCATGATTTGATAACAAAGGAAACCTACCCAACATCATGTACGATGAAATGCAATGATAGTTTTTGCAAAAACAATACGAACGGATGAGTGGTGTTGAGCATCGCGTGAGGGATAAAACGCCCAAGGTATATTGACTTTGGCCTGTAGTATTCGGACATCAAGAATTAAGTTTCATACTGATTATTCACAACCATATTTTGTTGTTTTCTCCCGGGGAGCCGTGTGCTAGAACTGTGTCCATCTAGATTGTATTCAGATCACGAATTGGCTGTAATTTGTTGTCATGGAGCCTTTTCAGCCCATCAAAATGTCCGATTTTTGTGACGACTTGATGAGGATGATGAAGTTGACAGGCTTGTGTAGTGTGGTCCGACGACTTCTGACCTGAGGCCAGGGCATGCGTATCGCCCAGGTCTAATTCTCTCTCTTCCGATGGCTGTCGTCTTGGAGTGGTCAGTCCATGCATCTTATTTCTGTTTTAGTTGTCACTTGAAATCATGTGAGTGATAGTATTAATTTACCACCAGTCTTATTCAAGAACACTTACTGCCCTTTGTTTCCCGTTTCTTTTGTTTAATTAGGGTTTTGTTCTTTGTTGGAAAAATGGATTAATTACTTGTATAAAAAGTTGTTGGTCCTTTTTTGGAGTCAAATCTTCAGACTGATTGATATCAATGATATGTTGCCTGAACAGATACTGAAGACTGAATGAAATGTATAGGGTAGGTCAATTTACACAAAGTTAAACTTGGAATTGAACATGCCTTATGTAATTCAGTCAGTCAATCAATCAGAGAAGATCAGTGTAATTTGTCCATCAACAACCAAAAACATTTAAGGTACCACCAGTGAAGTCATCTTGTCAATTGACCAATCAACCAATCAATCAATCCTTCATTTGGTGAATCGATTGATATAATCTCAAAACTTAAATTAATGTGAGGCAGTTTAATTTTTTGATATTGTTTTATTGCAGAACAACAACAAATAGGTTCTAAACGTATAAGGAAAAGTTGTCTATGTCAGGTTTTAAAAGCCTGTATAGTAACCTCTATATTATTAGTAGTATGTTACATGGCTTATATAGGAAAAGAAATAGATAAGAACTAAGAATAAAAGTGTTTGTAAATAATACATTTAAGTTAGCACACAAGAACTCAATATTCAAGAAGTCACATTATGAGGTATTCAGAGAGTCAATGAAGAGCTCCCTCAGTTGGACCCTCGCCTGTATCGGTTCATTCTTAAGTTGTTCAATACCAAGGGGCAACTTTTGATTCACTCAGAACTTCACAAGTTTTAAGAAATTATCTTACCTCAGTCCTACAATTTCCTACTCAATAACTCACTATCTTAGAAACTCCCTCTTGAACTTGGGTAAGTATTAATAAATCTAGATATGTTACGCTTGACTGGTTACCAATCTTACCAATTGCTAAAATCATGGAAATAATGCTAAAATCAAAAATTGTTAAAACCAGATTCTCAAACTCACTAACTCAAGACAAGAACCCAACTCGCTCATAAATATTAATAAATCTAGATATGTTACGCTTGAATGGTTACCAATCTAATCTGCAGCTAAAACCAGTTTGAAATTGTAGAAACCAGATTAACCTTTGTCTGTACACCATGCCAGCAGCCTTAAGAAAGAAATTCTCTACATTTTATAGAAACAAAAATGACCAACAGTGCAACAAAATAATGCACTAACCACATTAATTGTACTGTTATAGCCTTAGGGCAAGTGAAAAGTCCAAGTTCAAAAATTCTTTCAAAAGGGCCATCAGAAATAGTGCAGGTCTGTGAAGTTCAAGTGTAAAAGGATACCAATGAAATTGAAGAAATTTGATTCAGGATTTGTTTCTTGGGCTTGGTAGATAATATCTTGTAATTTAACAGGGCGTTAGTGGTGATATGTTTGTTGCAATCGGATTCTTGGAAGAGGCCTGTGTAATTAGATTGGCTTGCGTGGATGTTACATGGAAGTGCTATCTATGTCTGTCGATATTTGAGGAACTTTTAGGGGTCCGTGGCCTATATACCTGCAACTTGATTTGTATTTTTAAGTATGTGGTAAACAAGTTATTTACAGGACAATATGTCAGTACAGTTTCATCCCAACATCTTAAACAAATATATTTAGACTTTGATGAAGACATAAATACTCAACAGCCCAATGCATACTCTTGGAACCCCACATGGTCTACCATCCTGGCCTACCCTATTAATAGGCCTACCTTTGGGTGATAATTGTCTGAACCAGGAACAAAATTCTAATGATGCTAGCTCAGTGTCACTGCCAGGTCATCTCAAATGACATCATCTTTATAGGCCTGGATTCATGGAAGTCTTCAATAACCAAATTAGCTCTCCAACATTCAGGCACAAGACCCAGGCACTAGTACTAGAAACCATAGACCCCAAAGGGCCTACCCTCCTGGCCTACCCTATGAGATAACCCCACTGTCCAGATATCAACAAGATGACCAATTGGTCATAACTGGTTATTCACACTACAAGTATCTCTCCGCACCCCACTGAGTGGCAAAGCACGCTCCAGGTAGTGCATGCTCCAGGTAGTGCATTGACCGGGTCATACTCGATGCCCCTTTGTTGACACCTAAATGATATTCCATTACAGACTCACCTTTTTGTTTGCCCTGGTTTAACTTCAAGTTCAAATGTATGGATGTGACAGGAGCAAGATGATATGAGATGGATGGACAGGGGTTTGCTTGTACCAACAGTTGCTTTTGTCAGTTTGGATTAAGGGGTGTGGAGGAGGGTTTTCCGTTATTTTGGTCCGTCACTTTCACTTTAAAAGGTGTCTGACCGGTCATTGGTGTAAAAAACAGAGTTGTGTTAATCAATGCTTTGACCAGATCATGGATCCTGTGTCATTGTGTGATCATACTTTTGTGATCTAAAATTGTCAAGTTTGGTGTCGAACTTGACAAACAAGCTAGTGGTTACAGAACAAAACTTTAGGCAGAGAAGATCTGAGGATAGATATATCTGTAAACTGTATTTTGGGTACAGCTAAATTTGTTTTATAGTTCTCCGGGCAGTGTAACAACAGTTCGTCCAAAAGATGAACTCCAATAAAATAATGCAAACTTAATTGCATTTGACCACCAATTCTGTAATATACACTGACAGCTTCCCAAGCATGAGTCCCAGAATACTAGCGGAAATATTTTTACAAGGCAATAACGGAAAACATTTTTGCACCATATTAATGAACTTTTGACAACTCGTGATTAGTTCTATAATCTAGGAATGTGTTAAGAACAAAAAAGAAGTTTTCGTCTACCACTGAGGAACATTCGTAATTGCATATGCCTGAGGGCGTTATGTTTTGTTGTCAATTTGCTTGACAAGTTCAAGCTGCCGAAATGACTATTCTTGATTACATATTTATCACATATTTTGCTTCTAAATGACATTGACCTTTTCTGATAATTCAATCATAATTTATATTTAACTAAGTCCATATTGAACTTCCAGGGATTGGTGTGTAGTTTATTAAGGTAATTATTGAGTTGATTTCTTGTTATTTTCTGCAGTGCACAGCTCCAGATCTGAGTATTGAAAAGCATGTAGAGAAGTTTAAGAGAAAAAGAGCACCATTGTTGTAAATCTTGCAAATGCATAACTTAAAAAGTTTCTAAATAGTATTTATACACAAATGCTCAAAGTCATACTTCAATTTCAAAATTAATCATTTCCTCAAAAAGTGTGTTATTCAGTTTTTATCAAAGTATGAAAAGGGAAACCTTGACATAAATTAGTTAATTTGTTGTGATCTAGTTCAATATTTACAAATTTGAATTTCTGGATTTTAAACTTTGAAATGTCACGGTCATTTTGAGTTGTGACAGTCATTTAGTATATATTATTTGGCCTAATTTTATCAAGTTGTAGGCAGAGAGATTTTTTATCTAAAAAGGCTTTAATATTACCCGAAAGTTAAACCAAATCTAATTTTGCAAAAAGTCCCTAAAACATGCCCTTGCGCAGCAACGTGTTCTATCCCAATCTATTTTTGTATTTTGTGCTGTATTTGAGGATAATCTCATGTCATCATTGAATATCAGTGTCGGGTCACATGTCTGCGTCGTCTGCTGTACTCTCACCCACCCTAGTTTGGCCACGTGGTCTGTTATACACTCACCCACCCTACTTTCTCAACCAGTTCAAGTTTGTTTTGGTGTATCATCAGCCTCACTAGTCTCCGTACACAAACTCCCAAAATAGAATTATGAAATGCTCACTAGTCTCCTACAGACTCCCAAAATAGAATTATGAAATAGCTATCTATAAATAGATAAGACAGGCAAGGCAAAGGTCCATGACCGGAGACTAGTGGCCATGACCTTCCTGATGATGTACTTGCTGCCTGCCTGCTGGACATTGTAGAAGTCTTGTCCCACTGGGCTTTGCTGGATATTGTACATGCTCCCTCTGTGATTGATTGACAAAGTTGATGACATACATGTTGAAGAAGTCAATTTTCGTGTTGAGTTTTAATTTGTGAATGAATATATCGTCGAGGCTGGTGAATATTCTAAATTGAATACAAACTTTCCAATGTGTTCAGTTTGCAGTAACTGAACGTGAAGTTTTTGCTGTTAAACTGTGAAATTGGTTCTAATAAAGAAGGGTAAAGGAAGGGGAAAATAGGAGACGAGTAGGGAGTTTGCACATCATCAAGGATAAGCTTAAAACATTTATAAAAACATTTATGGAAAGGTTTAGGCAAAGAGTTATGGTTTTCGCTCTTGAGTCACCAGGGTATACTATGAACATATTCTTTGCCCCTATTAAATCAGGCTACAGTTGACAAATAAAAGAATAAAAAACAATATAAAGTAGATAAACTTCACTTGCAAAGGGTGTAAGAATAGCGCTTGGAACAGCCAATTTGTACTTTCCTTTCATCCAGTGTTTCCTTCTCAATCAGCACTAAGGCAGCCATTTTCATTCATGATCAGGGGGCATCATCAGGCCATTTATCTATGCAACCAATGAGTCAAGATCTCAAGATTTATTTAATTACGGCTATCATCTGTCCGAAATAAT